>CAVNYN010224168.1:0-56976 GCA_963692815.1 Nyctanthes arbor-tristis
TTATCATTGTAAAATTTCAAGATTATAATTTTCTGTAGTCATGAGTGGAGATTTTGTGGGTCCTTTGAAATGTGCAATTGACGTGTAGTAGTAGTAGTGAAAGGAGTACTTTGAGTTGCTATTGAGATTTTGAGTTGCATGCTGTGCTTTTGAAAATAATAGTTATCATCACGTTGTTTAGTGAATTTCTAGGAAGAAATTCATTTAAGGGGATAGATTATAACATTCCGCAAGGATTTAACCCTCAATTATGCTACATGGTCGTTATTTTCTTCTTCCTGACTGCTATATTTAGTATTCTACATGTGGATGGATGCTATTTATTCTTTCTAGTGATTAGTTACTTCAATTTCAGTAAATCTGGTGAATTGTCTTTATTATTATTTTTAAAATGAAACAGGAGCATTATGACCAGTTGAAATGGTACTTCATTATGATTATCTATTCCATGCTCAAGCTTGAAAACTGGTTTTCAGTTGATAGTAGATGAGCTCCTTTTGTGATAGAGGCCATCAGTTGGGAATAGTTTTAAAATTTCAAAAATTCTAGGGAGACGTGAAAATGGGACGTGAATAAGTGAAATTGTATATGTGGCACATTCGAATTGGATGATGAAAAAGTAGCTATTTGATCATCACCCAGTGAATGTGTGCCATGTGAGAATGTCACTTATCAATGTCACCTTTCCATGTCTCTATGGAATTGCTTTTAAACTTTTGATGCAGTTCTCTAGTAATGGTAAATTGGTACATTTCAAGTTTTGAGATGTTCAGGATCATTTTTGTATTGGTTTTGATCTTAGTAATACTGCATTTAGCATGTTTTTTCACCCTAGGAAACCAGACACTTCATTTGGTTTCGGTATTAAAAAGATTATTATCTTCAGTTTTTCATAATCCCATGTCAAATTTAAAATTGGAAATAACACATCACCTTGAAATCTAGTTTTGTTGGATATTTATTTGGTAAAGATAAGGAAGACTTTAACTTTCTGCATGATGGAACATTTCATTTCTTTTAGGTAGTTCTATGTGTAACTGTTGCAAGTCGAATGGTTAACTTGGAAATAGTGACATTAGGCCCCTACCCGTAAAAATTCAAGCACCTTCTCCTGCAAGAACTTTGTGACAATTTCTGATGGTGTAGGTGATCATTTGTAACAATGGTGATGAGGGGATTTTGGCTGTTAGCCTGTTTGATTTATAGTTGATGGAAGGCTATGGAGTGCCCAATGTGTTGAACTTGGTAGTGGTTAGTATGTTAGTGGTGGTTAGACGATTTTTTATTTGTCCAGATAATGTGCTAACCTGTCAGGATATCTTTGTCACAAAAAATGAAATAATGTTTCCAGTAGTTTGAATGGGAAAGGGGTTGTGGAAGGAGGCAAGATCTACGCCTCCAATGAAGGAGGCGATCATGGAGGCGTAGATCATCTCCTTCAATGTGCGCCTCCCAACCATGGATAGGACGAAAGTGGTGGTGGTGACTACTGGTGGTAGTGATTGGCGGTTTGGTTGAAAGAAAGAAAGAAGAATGGTGTAGATGATGTTGAAGAAACAGTTTGGTTGCAGGTGGCAAAGAAGGTGGTCGTGGGCTGCAGGTCATGAAGAGGGTGGCGGCAGTGGATAGGTTGAGATGGGAATGGATTGGTAAATAATTAGGGTTAGTAGGGGAGCAATTATATAATTTGATTTTAATGAATAAATTAAAATGTTTAAATGAATAAATATGATAAAATTATATTTTGTTTAAATAATCAAAAGAAAAAAAATTAAATGTATTTTTACAGCCAAAGAGGGAATCTACAATTAGTTTCTTGATGTATAATTGAAACCCCTGCCAAACATAGAGGCGAATCCTCTTATTATTATATTATTATTATTAATTTTTTTTTTTGACATTACAAAGGGATTATTAAGGGGGAGGGGGTATCGCCCTTGCTCAAGGGTTTGATAACTAACTAGGGTGTCATTAGACTACATGGGTCTTAGCCTCTTATTATTACTATCTCAAAAAAGTAATAAATCAATAAATAAAAATAAAGTCTCAATCCGTAAGGGAGTTTCTACGTTCGAATCTATGAGCGCCTTTCCCTTCACCCGTTTTGTATAAGTTAAAAAAAAAAATAATAATAATAAATTAATACTTTCAAAAAAAAAAAAAAATAAATAAATAATAATAAATTTAAACTAACTGGCCAACCCAAGTCCAATCGCAGAGAAGTTGAGTCTATTATAGTGTTCTCGGCATTGGATTGCAAAGGCCAATTGGAAAATTTCAAACCCTGAAAAGAGTAATGCTACTCAGCTAGTTTGGAGATTAATCTTAGAATGTGTTTGATTGGCAAAGATTATCCATGGAAAATGAGTTTTTCTATCTAAATTCCTATTTTGTGGGGGGTTTTTTTCTAAGAAAATATTTTCCACATTTTAGTTATGTGACCACGTTTTCCTTGAAAACAAGGAAAATGTTTTTTTATAAAGGTGTAGGTTTTTATTTTCTAGGTAATTCGTATTTTTCTCATAAATTCCATTTTCAATCAAACATGTTGCAATTTATTTTTCAAGGAATTCAATTACCGATAATTCAATTGTCAAGAAAATATTTTCCTTCGAACTAAATTTCATACTTATAACCAAACGCACTCTTTAGTCTAATTGACATCATCACTACATTGGGAAATGAGTAAAGATCAATAAATATATATAGGAGTATTCATTTATTCAACAATCAATGAGGAAATAACAATCAAATTAGAGACTAATTTCAAATTGATAATTTGTGCAATTGACAAACTCCGATAGTTGACTATTTGTGAAATTCGTGAAATTGACAAATTTCGGTAGTTATTTCTAGTAGCAAAAGAGTCAATGAGGAAATAACAATCAAACTAGAGAATAATTTCAAATTGACAATTTGTGTAATTGACAAACTCTGATAGTTGACTATTTGTGAAATTTGTGAAATTGACAAATTTCGATAGTTATTTCTAGTAGTAAAAGAAGACTCACAATTTTGTTGCTTACTCATCATGCTGTTGTCAGAAATTACAAGAAAACGGGTTTCCTCAAAACAGAAAAATATTGCAAATATTTATCATTTTCAGTCATATTGGAGATAGATGTAGAATTGGTAGCTAGCTATGTTTCCTTTTTATTGTTAATATTTTTAGATATTTTTTTGTTTTTTTTTTTAAAAAGTAAAGTTAAAAATGTCATAAGAAACTTTGTAAGTGAATTTATGAAAAATTGAGGATCAAAAGGTTGGGGTTCAGTTGATAGAAAGTGCAAAGACTGAGGACCATATGTGAAATTAACCATATAAATAAATAGCATTATTCCTCTAAAAATAATCATTACTAAAAAAAGAGAAAAAGAAAAAAAAACTCTTCTCGACTCTTTAGTGTTTTCATTCATGAGATGCTCGTGCATTCGTTAACAGAAGAATGAAAAAGAGATGTGTTACGTAAGTGTCATTGTTCTAATCTTAAGAGTAAAAATAATGATGCATTCATCCCTTCATTATCTTAGATTGGGGAATAATATCAAGAAATTCTCCTCCTTTGTTTTCTTTTGAATAGAGGAATGGATGCTTAATTCCAAACTTCTTTAACTTTATTCCAAAATCTTATTAATTCCCCTAATATCATCATTTTAATCCAAAGTTATGCATAAACGTAATGATGGCTAACCAAATTAGATGTTTTAATTGACATAAATCTTTTCACATATTCCCATTATAGACAAAAGGAAAAACTTTTATTTTTTCTTGGAAAATATTCTAAATAATCCAAAGAAATTACGTTTGGAATGATCTCACTTTTTGCATGCCAATGAAGTTTGTGTAGCATATTTTACTAATATTGGAGAATAAATTCATAGGGACCATTGTTAATGTAATTAATTCTTGATAGTGCAAACCTTCAATTAAGAAATATGGCACTTTGTGAGAGAAGAAATTCCATTTAATTAGTTAAAATATTGTTGTTGGAGAAATTACAAATACAATTGTGGACTATTAAAAATTCCTAATATATCCCTTTAATTAAATATAATAATTGCAATTGGAATCATGCATTTAAATATGCTAATTAAGGTTCATAAGCACCACCTTATTGATCCTCAAATAAGCTAACAACCCTTTTTTTAATTCTTGTAAAATCTAAAGAATGTTCTAAAGATAAAAGTAAAACCTAACAAATATACGATATTTAACAATAAAGTTGTACTATCGCTGTTTATCAAGACTATATATGCACGTCATGATGCATTGTTATGCAATCTTATGCTATAACTGTCTAGTCGTTTTATTCAAGATTGATGTTAACATTCATCTAATACTTATTTATCATATCTCCGCATATTATAGTTAAGAGTATCAAATACGTCTTTATTCAAATTAGACAAGTTTTGTCTATAATAATAAAGTTCATAACTCGATATTTGATTTATTTATATTAATTGCAAAAATTAGATTTTCGCTTTTTCAAGGGCAGATCACGTTCACATGGGATTGTAGAAATCCATTTTTTTTTTCATGGAAAGAGACTTTTCCCTGTTCTTAGGGAGTCTAAATGCCAGTCAAAAAATTCTACCTTTGATCCAACATTAAAACAGCTCATGTTGAAAAGAAGGTTCTATAAAAGCCTAAGGAATGTCTTCTGAACAAACATTGTAGGAACATAAAAAGAAACATTGAAGTAGACATGGCATATATATCATGGCCCTACATGCTAATGTTATGCGATAGAAGAAAATCAACAGCCTCTAACGTTGTCTCCATTATTTTGATTCGTTACTCAGTAACCATGTTATTCAACATATTTTCAGTGACATAAATTTAATACACGTTTTGTCTTTAAATGTGTCAATATTACATTCTTTTGTATTCATCAATGAATCCTGCTAGGTATTTTACCTTTGCTAAAAAAGTAACTTTGAGGAGTATACATCTTTTAATCTAGAGGTTGCAATGTTATTCTCTTGGACCATTACTTCACACTTTGTTAGTAAGAGATGCTTTTAAGAAGATCCTTTTATTCTCTTGGAGCATTACTTCACACTTTGTTAGTAAGAGATGCTTTTAAGCAGATCCTTTTAAGTTCAGCCAAACATGCTAATATCAAACAAGAATCAAATCGTGCAAATACAAATAATTTCTTATACTTAACCCCAAAATATAAAATATTACAATGTATGGGACATTAGGCAATATAGGAACACTAACTTGCTCCTGTACAAACCTGGAAGTCTTTATACTCAACTTCTCAAGATTCTAAATAAGCATGGCAGTTCTCATCAAGATTCTACACAGTTCACAAGATTAACAGAATTCACGAGAAGTTTCAATAGTTTCAAGCTTTTAGTAGAATAACTAGTCCGCACCCATCTCTCACCCCCTCCCCAACACGACATAGTGGTCCCAGTAACATGGGGTTCTCGGATAAATTGATAATAAAATTAAGGAGCGGGTCCAAAAACCAAATCTTTGTCATGACAAAGGAAGTGATGGTCTTGGTCGGGTAACTTGTTATCACAGGACCATTTATACACTAGCTAGGCACATCTTTTGTGAATGGATCAATGTGTGAAAAAGCCCTACAAAAATTGTATTCACATTTTGGAATGGTTGGGCTAAATTAAGGCCAAGAATCTACCTCTTACCTACATTTGGTTTGTTTAATTTTCAATTTGTTCTTTCATTGTTCATGCATATGTTTATTTGTCACAATATTAAACAACATAAAGTGAATATATTTCTACTGTCGATGCAGGAAGCTTCCAATTATTGGTCATTGGTCAATGGTTGATTATGATAAGACTTTTGAGTGAGTAGATACAACAAATATCATTAGATATGCTTTTTCAGTGAAGTCTAGATCTGTTGTCTTATTTTTCCGCCCTTAGATCCAATCAAGATATGAGACATTGCCTAACTTTTTCACCATGTTAATTTTTAAATCAGAAATAGTGAGAAAACTCCATCATGGAACCAACTTTCAATTCATCCCCTCCTTTTTGTTCTTCGTTTTTTCTTTTTGTTATTAGGCAAAATGAAGTTAAGAAAAAGAGGTGGTTCGAACAAGTGTTGGAGTGGTTAAATTCTCACATTTGAGTAGGAGGTCCCTAGTTATAACCATACATGCTCTTCCTCTATCTTCCCTATGTATTTAATTTAAAAAAAAAAAATAGTTAAAGGAAAAGGGAGGGGGAGGGGGAGGAGGAGGAGTAGTAGAACAATTAGCCTCAAATAGTCAAATTGTTCTAATTTCTTGTAAAGATGAGATTAGAGAATCCCTTCTCTCTTTGTTCTACCAAAAATTGTTCTAAGTTCCTGAAAATTTGAACACTTCCATCTAATGAAATGACATTATTCTTTTCTGAAAATCTTGACTACATGCATGTACATTCCTATAGTATATACACCCAAGATATTATTTAAAAGTTAGATAGAACTAAATTGTACAAATTTATGCTAAATCAATTCAGATATTATATAATTAACCACAAAGTTTGAGGCCAAGCTAGGCTTCTATCCAGCATATTTAAAAAAAAAGGAAAGAAAAAGGGTCGTGAGTCGATGCATAAGACATTATATTAACTTATGTTCAAAAACACCACGTCTCTATTTAGAATTTCAACTCACGTAAGTGTAGTAAAGGTACAACTTCAAGATGCAAATACACGGTTAACAAATTCACTAATCAAGTAATTAACACGTTAATCTAGCAACCTACACATTACATAATCACATTACATAATTGTAATGAATTCATTGAACCTGTCACTTCACACTCTTCCTCCATTTCACGTAAAATGTATGTCTTGCAACACTTGTACCTTTATCATCCAATCCTCGAAAACAACATGAATATATAACGTCAATGTCAATTGATTTCAAAGCAAACAATCGACATATCCAATCACATTTCAACAATAACTTTAAATAATCGAATATCGACTACGTACTATGGTTAAGACACTTTCATGACAATTCATGTATGCCAAGAATAATTCTTTTTGTATTAACTTCCTCTAGAAAAGTCTAATAATAATCTCCAATTTTTCCTCCAAAATAATTCAAACTTTCCCAAAGAGTGGGCTTTTAAAGGAATCATTTAAAGAAGCTGGATTCTTCTCAATCCAATTACCAGTTTCTCCAACAAATATGTGTGCCCACAAAGGCCCAAAAACATAATGTATCCATCACCCCACTCCCACCGGCCCCCACCCCAGGTGGGTCCTACCTTAGCTACACCTATTCCCAAACATCATCATACTAATTTTTCTCCTATATTAACTGTCGCATCCCCATGTTGTCCCAAGGCAAAACCTCAGCAAAATCTTGAGCTCCATATTGGAAGATGTCTGGTGTATGGGTATTCAAGAATGGCGTTTTACGGCTTGTTGAGAACCCCGGCGACTGTCAGGGATCGAATGCTCGTCGGAAAGTGTTGGTGCACGTGCCAAGCAACGAAGTAATCACGTCATATGATTTTCTTGCAAGGAAACTATCTTCTCTTGGATGGGAGAGGTATTATGATGATCCTGAACTTCTCCAGTTCCATAAGAGGTCTACAGTTCATCTCATCTCTCTCCCCAGAGATTTCAGCAAGTTTAAGTCCATGCACATGTATGATATCGTGGTAAAGAATCGCAACGAGTT
The DNA here is from genome assembly GCA_963692815.1 of Nyctanthes arbor-tristis. Classification (NCBI taxonomy): domain Eukaryota; kingdom Viridiplantae; phylum Streptophyta; class Magnoliopsida; order Lamiales; family Oleaceae; genus Nyctanthes; species Nyctanthes arbor-tristis. The sequence continues at coordinate 7,666 of CAVNYN010224168.1, forward strand.
TGAAGTGAGAGACGTGTAATAATCTGACACAGACTTGTTTATAAGCTAGACCAGACAGTACTAGATGTTGTCAAAGAAAGAATAGACATGATCAGTATTGTCCAGTACTACATGTCAAACCCGCATCTAAGATTCTAATTATAATATACTATATTGTAAGTGTATGTTATCCTTGAAGGGTTGTTTGATGTTTGAGTCCTTGGAATTTGGAAATTTGTACAAATGATTTTCTAATGGAAATTGCCTTCGTTTGTACATTCTTTTTCTCAACATTTGTCACTAATTAATAGTTTCTGTACAAGCTAACATGAGGCATTTTGATAATAAACATTAACCCTTCGTCAGTTAAACAATTGACTAGTTGAAAAGATGAAGTACGTTAGTGACTTGGCATGCCATATATTCAATTTTTGTGTACTTCTAGCCTCGACTAATATGGTCAAGCATATATATGTTTCATTGTGCCTGCCCTATATTACAATAAGCGATAACTTGAGAAGAACTTTCAGGACATGTTTACCAATGAAAAGAGAATAGGCCGATGAGAAAGAAAAGTTAGAAATCTTATGTATTGTTATGTTGATTAGTATCATGTACTATAATGATTATGCACCATCCAAGAAATCATGAGATGGGAAATTTGTTCCTTTTTAAACTGATATATAAAGTTGACTACAATTAATTAGGGTTTGAATGAGTAGATTTTGGTTGGTTATAATGCAATTAATGGACCACAACTCCAAAATAGGAACTACTTCCTTGAAATGGAAAAAGACAATAAATGCAAGGACGTGATGGCAAAATTTCTGCAGAATGTTGGCTGCTTCCGCAGCTGTACTCGTATATATGGGCCTCTATCACTATTTTTTAAATTCCTAGAATCAGTCAAACTCTACAAATGGAGAAGTCACTATACATTTGATTCAATAAATCACTATACATTTGATTCAATAAATCTACTAGTTCTTTCCTCAAAAAAAAAAAATTATAATAATAATAAATAAATAAATAAGTAAATCTAGTAGTTCTATATGGTTCGAATAAGTGTCACAGTTTTTAAATACTCACGTTTTGGGTAAGATGTCTCAATTTCAAACCACACTTATCTTTCCCGTGTGCTCTTCCGATCTTCAAAAAACAATGATCTTTGCTGTCAAAAAATAAATCTATTAGTTTAAATCATGAGACAAAGCATTATTATTATTATTATTATTATTATTATTATTGTGGACGAAAAGTATTTCTCATTATGATTTACTTAAGTTGTTCTTCAAGAATTTGATTTTTCATATCACTATTCTTTAGCATATCAACCACAAATATTTTATGAATATTTAATTTCTTCTCAAGCTTGTTAACAAAAACACAACAAAACATTTTACATAAAATTATTTGAGGCATCGAAAATGTATATATGAAAAGATAGTTAATTTTAATTAATTGAATCAATGAATGCATGCATGCATGCCCATCTTCTGGGAGACTCTCAAACTCCTTTTTTTCACCTTGACAAGTACAAGAAGACATTGCTTGATATATATATATATATATAATTGCAGTCCAAATATAATTGCTTACCGATTTTCATGAACCACTGGTCAATTACGTGAGTAATAATTTTATTTTTTAAAAAAAAGTATATGTTTGTCCTAGTGTATATATGTATATATACATTTCATGAGTTGGATTTCTCATACAGATGGGAAATTCATTGGAATTTAGCCATTTGACTTTTTATAGGATAAGACTTGTTATCAACACATGCTCTAATGTTTTCACAAACTTTCCAAAAAAGGGTCTGAAACCCCATGCTTTTCTTGAATGGGGCTACTGTGACATTTCCTTCTCTTCTCATCAATTCAAGGGGACAAGGAATTAATTCAAGAAAATAAAATAAAAATGTAAAAAAAAAGGAGCAAAAAATCTTCTTCTTCTTCTTCTCGTTCTTCTTATCCTATCCATATAGGGTATGGGAAAAAAGAGTTCTCTATTTGTTTTTCTTGAGTTTGATTATGATGGTTGCAGCTTTTGTCATATTCCAAGCCATGCATGAAAGGACTTCTTTTTTGCCTACACCTTTCCATCTACTATTCGTTCCATACCGGACCTAGCCAGCCCCGATCCAGTATATTGGATTATATTCCATTCTATTTTTACCACGTCCTTTCAGCTTCTATTGACTCGAGAGATAATTACGAACTAATTGATATATAATGGACCATTGATATAAACTAAAACAAACTTGTTACATGGATTTGTTCATTGTGACGTTGGGAGTCCACTTGATGTATTTGTTTGATCAATTTATCTAGGTTTTTTTGTCATAATTTTACCTGCTGCCTTAATTTTGCATATTTAATTTCTTGTCAATTATTTATAACACTAGCTACAGATGACCTTTTTAAGCTTCTACGTACTGAATCGAGAAATATAAATTAGTTGATAACCTAATTTTTCATACATATATATATATATATATAATGGATTTGTTCCTTGTTTAGAGATTCATTAATGGATCACTTGTATCTATATTTTGTTTATGAATAGAACATATATAGAGGATTCTTGGTTAATTAATTATTAATTAGTTAATTAATTAATTTGTGCTATTTTTCTTGATGCAGCTCTTTATTCGGATGTTTTTCTTAAAAAAATTATTTGAAATCTATTTTTTTTTTCTTTTTGAATCTAATTCCTTACAAATTAATCTAAATGAGATCGCATGATTGTTTTTTGGCCTAATTTTTGCATATATTTAGTTTGTTCTTTTCTAAAATGAGCTAGAATATTAATTACTATAATCGTTTATTATTACCCCGTCCGAAAACGATAGTTCAGCTGCTATATCAAGCGTATATTTAATTTTATGTTTTCATGTTTGCCCTTATTTACTTAACAAATATAATCTATCTTGATACACACAAATTTTAGTGAAACACATTCTACCAATTTCAATACTTATAATTTAAGATCATTAACACTGTATACAACCATTCAAGTTCCTTCTCAATAAATTTATATTGGTACTTTTTCCAACATCATTAATTAGGTATGAATGTTAAAATTAGAAGAACACCTATAAAATTAATATTCTAATAAAATTACACATTATTTCTTAATCTACATAAAATTATCTATCGTCTTATCTTTATAGGATGCATGTAGTATTATATTACTCAAGTGTTAAAGAATAAAAGGTTCTTTAAGAACCCATTAAGACAAAAAGTTAAGAGTATTTGGAATAATTATATGTGGGGCCAACAAGGTCTTTATTCATTATAGGGTTTGCACATGTACACAAAACCAAATATTAAATTTTCTTGATTCGTTCATGCAAAAAATAAGTGCTTATGCCCCAAAATAATTAAAAATAATTTTGTAAATTCCACAGCATCCTCTATATATATCCACATTCAGCAGTACCCTTTGCTTATGAGTTCATCTTTGAACCAAATACCAACCTTTGCATTTGATTCTCATTCCCTTTATATTTTCTCCCATTTATTTCTATAGCTTTCATTGAAGCAAAAATGTCCGGTGTTTGGGTGTTCAAGAATGGAGTTGTTCGACTAGTCGAAAATCCCGGCGAGTGCCATGGCCGGAAAATGCTAGTCCACGTTCCGTCTAACGAAGCTATTACTTCTTATGCTACTCTTGAAAGGAAATTATCGTCGCTCGGATGGGAGAGGTATTATGACGACCCTACTCTTCTTCAGTTCCACAAGAGATCCACAGTTCATCTCATCTCTCTTCCCAAGGACTTCAACAAGTTCAAGTCCATGCATATGTATGATATCGTTGTCAAGAATCGAAACGAATTTGAAGTAAGGGATATGTAACTACTTGAGTGATGAGATTTTAATTTGTTTCTTTATTTCTTTGGTGTTGAGCTTAATTGATCAAGTGTTTGATTAACTAGTACTTGGTTTACTTCTTGCAAGTTTCTTGTGTTACCTATAGGGGTTGCCCTTTTTTGGGTTAAATGTTCTTGTAATTTGGATATGGCATTAATTAGAAGTGTATTTTAGGACAAGGAATTTGATCAATGTGACCTAGAATGTTTCTTTGATATGATATTCCAGTAAGAATTTTTCTTTTTCTTTCTTATTTTTTGGTTTTGTGGGCTTTTTTTGGGGGGGGGGTGGGGGTGGGGTGGGTGGGGAGTACATATTCCAGTTAGTACTTGACCTTATGATTTCATACGGTAGCAAAGTGACAAAATATGACAAGCTACTGTTCGTTGACTACTGTATATTTGTTGTGCTTGTGATTTGGCTTGGAATTCTCGTAAAATACTAATTAATCCCGATTATATATTGTTCTGCAATGTTTATGATATATTTGGTTGAAAAAAGAGTCTGGTCGAGATGGGGAAGGATAAACCATATATAACATCATTAGTAGCAAGCAAACAACAAAGAATTTCGTGACAAAATTACATGTTAATTGGATAGAGTAATTTATACAAACTCAAAAGTTTTTAGAAATTAAACATTTGTGACCAACTATCGCCCATATATCGAAGTTACTTGATTCCACTTATATTTACAAAAAGATATCGCAGTTGAATACTTGATACAAGTAATGGCTATGAATATAATATAAAGGTCCTCCATACATTAACTAGCTAGGAATTAACACTAAAAAGCAAGATTAGATGATGTTTGGCTAATACTTAAACTTATCTTTAACTAATTTTCTTCCTAATATCTACAGTAATTGTACGTAATAGGTGGGACGTCCCCCCCCCCCCAAAAAAAAAAAGGTAAAAGAGAACAATTTAAAATGTACAAAATGAGTATTTTTTTTTAAATGTACGAAATGAGTAATTTTTTTTTCAATGTAAAAATAGTTTTTGTATCCCTCACAAAAAAAAAAAAAAAGGTTTTTTGTAGGGGAAAAAGAGCACGGGTTGTAGTCCATGCATCCTCCACTAGATCCACCCATATTCCTAAACATGTTTTAATGCTAATTAATGTGAAAGTAAGCAGCTTACTTACTTTCTTTCATTTCTTATATTAAGAGAGCAATTGTTTCAAAGTTTTACTTCCATTCACTTAAAAAGTGAATTTAAGTTCCTTTCAAAAAAAAAAACTTAAGTTGATTCAAACACGCTCTAAGTGAATTAATTATTTAATTAGCTATAGGTAGGGACAGATTCTCCTCTCTTTTTGACAAAGATGCTTGAAAATGGTTGTTCATTTCCCATTCAAGAAAAGTATACTTCTAAAAAAGTAATTTTGCAAATATAGTTAAACAATTGTATAGTAAAGCCTTTTTTTAACACAGTTATTTAATAATAATATTTTCCTATAAAAAGTTTGATCTTTGTAACAATAAAATAATATAATAATATATATGCCACTTAGGTTAGATATTGAGTCATTCCTTAGATAAAAGTGCAATGTACAAGTTTCCCTGAGTTTGGTAAACAATGACTTTAGATATAATTAAATTATTCATCTTCACGAAGACAAAAAATAAAAATAAAAATTAGTGTCAATGGAAAAGATTAAAAAGAAGAAAAAAAAAAAAAACTGCCTCTGGCAGGCACATCATTGTGTTTGCAGGACTATGAGCCGATATATAAGAAAAAGACTTTTTAAAAATATAGTAATTTGTTACTTTTTTAGTAACTAGAAGACTAAACCAACATTGAAATGTGTTTTTGGACATTCTTCACGTAAATTAATTGACAATTTCATTGACTATGGTTTTGCAGAGCGAGGCAAACTTTCTTGCCTTGCCTCAGGTCGTGCGCACCATCATCCTGTTTTGTTTGATTGGGGAAAAAACAAACAAAAAAAGCAAACATAAAATGCACATATGTGAAAATATTAGAACTAAAACAAAAAGATTATTTAAACGGCAACAAATAGGGCGGGATGTTACTTTACCCAGCTACTTAAACCCTTTCGTGCCCGTTGGCGTCACCACCAAAAATTGATCATGAATGAACAAAATTAGAAATGGAAAAACGAAGAAAGAAAGGAATGTTCACGGGGATGGCCATTTTGCTGTTAGAAAATGATGGTCAGTTTGAGGAGAAAAAATTAAAAAAAAAAAGGAAAAGAAAGAAAGAAAGAAAGAAAAAGGAGAAAATGTAAGGCTCAATCAGAGAGCACAAAAAAACCGGACGAAACTAACAAAAACCAATGAAAACCGAAATCAAACCGACAAAGCATTGGTCGGTTTCGGTCCACGAAATTTCCAAACCAACAAGTGTCCATCGGTTTCGGTTCGGTAGGAAAACCGACCCGACCCGACCCGACCAATGTACACTCCTAGTGTCGAGTCGAACCGGTAAAGAGTCGGGTCCAGGCTCGTCTTTTAAGTAGCTGCAAGCTGGCTTGTCGAGCTTTTGGCTCACGAGCCATTTTGACAAGCTTAAGTACTTTTATGTTTTTTGAACAATCTAGTCTCTATTTAACACTATATATATGGCATTATATGGAATCACATGATATACGCCACACCATGTGAGAAATCTCAACTATGTGGTGTGCTTCGATACACGCCATATCTCCTTAAATAATGTGTTCATGTATTAAAATGAGCATCCTCTTATAAAGGAGTAATCTCACTACACCTCATTGTGAGGGGAGTTCATTTTAACACATAGTACGGTGCTCATTGAAAATTTTCCTTTCTTATATAATAATCTTGTTTAAAGGGTTGTCTCTTTGCATACTTTTGGTTTGGAAGTCAATGGTATTTACTGTTTAGACAACATGGTAGCAAAGTATAAGCCAGGCCCCCACAGGCATAGCACAGTGGTAAAGCAGGAAGTTTAAAGTGTCAACACTACGGAGGACTGTGGGTTTGAATTTCAGTGGGAGCATGTGAATTAAAAATGTTCAAGCCAAATGTGTATAAGTTGTGGCCGAATCCGAATTTACCTAGAGGGCAAACGAGAGAGGAAGGCCGTTCTCTATCGGGGCTTAGTCATACGAAGCTCATGTTATAAAAAGAAAAGTGTAAGCGAGCTTTTAGGATACATTGGTAGGAAAAACGTACGTTGCACGTGGTGTTAGAGGATAATATATTGTACAATTAGTTTTCAACTATATTACCTTATGGTGTCAATTGAGAAACACGAAATATTACCTTTTGATGATTGATAAGACTATTATTTCGTACATTACGAACTTGATGATGTGTTTATGCTGTCTCCAAAGCTGTAAATATACAAAAAAGAAAGTTAATAAGAATTAATTTTTTAAATCAATTGAATTTAATAGTAATTATGTAATATTGTAACTTTGTTGAAGTAACTCTTTGTACACAACAATTTTCGTGTATGTCACAGTAGATTTGTCTGATTTGATAGATTTGTCTAATTTGATGAACACTTTGGCGGTATGCATAGAGATTCCCCTTGAATGTGCAACATATAGTTGACGATGAGAGAAAACATGTTGAGGTAGATATAGCCCAATATGAGGTATTGTTTGTCCTTGCGCTTTATTTATCATCATTGCAAAGCAAAGATGTATAGGAAATTGCTTTCTTTTAAATTTGAATGGATATCCCTTGTCATTTGCTAGAGTAAGAGGTATTCTAGAGAGTAAGACTTACTTCCCAGCATGTTGGCCCATTGTAATTTCTGCGTGTATGACATTACTTTTTATTTTTTTTTTGAAACAACGTGTATAACATTATTACTGAAAGCTTTGCATACCATTCTTTTTCCGTTGCAAAGTCCATTTGATGGATCTAAATTTCTTAATAGCATAATTGGACAATACTTTATCAAAACCAATTTATATGGTGGAACTTCGTTTGATAGCAATGTGTTAAAAAATTCTTCTTGATAGTAAGCATTTGTGTCGTCAACTGCTTCATCAAAGCATGTGTATTCTTTAGGTTCTCCAGGAAAAATGTCTATGAACTTCTCATTCAAATGATCAATGTACTCATTTTTTTGTTGCCAACATTACTCTATTTGTGATAAAATCGGGAGATCGAAAATTTTGATCCAAGTCTGGAAAAATGCTGTGGATTAATTTTAATTTTGATGAATTTTCTACTTCTTCAATGAGCATTTCTTCTTTATAAGTAATTCTGCTTTACCACTTTGCTTTGATATATTCTACACATGCTTGATTTTGTTGTTTGAAGCGGTACTCCAAATCGTGAATGTGTTGTTCGACTACTCAGTAGTATTGCAACTGCTACACCTAAAGTTGTTGTTGCAAGTGCTATTTTTCATTTACGCTTTACATTTGCAAGTAATGCTTGGTAGAGAAAAGTTTTACCAGTACCGCCTAGACCATCTATAAATAACACACCACTCTTTACGGCACTTACCCATTCAATTATTACATCATAAGCTATTTTTGGTTCTAAATTTAGCTTCAACTCAGCAAGTAAATCCTCTGAAGATATTTCAATACGTTCTTCTTCTAATATTTCTTTTCTCTTTTCAGTATCTAGATAATCAGATTCTATTGTTGGCAAATCATACTGCTCAATTTTCTTTCCCATAGACTCTAAAATATCCTTTATATCTCTTAAAGCAGACTATATTCAAGTATTGATGGAGCAATTCTTTTTTTTTTTTTTTTTTGATAGTCTTCAGATAATAAGTCAAAATACATGTCCCATAACTTCCTTATTTCGGTAGCCTCGCAATATACTAATATAGTGGCAAATAATCTTCACATGGCTTTTAGCATTTCATATGTCGATGCTTCATTTAAACAATTCATAATACTATTTCAGACACAAGAAGTCCTTTTTGCTGTGCAGCTTCTTTAAATGTTGAATATATTATTCCATTGACAGTTTGTAGATACTCAAAAGAAGTTCGACCTCTGACATGATTTAATAGTAATCTTAAGTATTATATTTCTCCTTCAATGGGAGAAACTGCATTTATTCTTGATGTCACTACTCCTTTTTTCCTTCGTGTCCATTTCTTTGCTTTTTTATTGACTAATTGGCACTATCTAACCCTAACCTATCACATTATTATGCAATCTAACCCTAACCTTTGTAATTTGGCAATTCTAACGTCAAATCTCACCTTTTTTGTGCAATCTAAACTTTTTAACTTAAAGAGACTATAATACCTTTAAATTTTAAGTGTACTAAAAAGCATAAATTAAGAAATAGATAAATAATTAAAAAAACATATATTGGTTATATTTAAAAAAAAATCAACCAATGAGAATTTAAGAATGTGTATGGGATTGGTCTACTTCACAATATGCCTAAAGGATATGGGGTGGGCCAAATCAATGTGTTAGTTGGGGGACGGGATCAAATTTTCAATTGGTTTATCGATCTATTGATTATTATTTTTTCATTTAATAAGTTTTTTCTTATTTATTTTATATTTTTATTACTTTTAATTAAATAATTATTGCTGATGGATCAAGATATACACTTCTGGTCTATCATACTATACGAGATTGTGGATCATAAAAAAACTTCTCCATTCATGATGGGGATGTAGGTCCCCATTCATAATCTGGAATCCCATTGAGCGTGTTAGATGTATGCCACAAAGACTATTTAATTAAGAGTCATAAAAATGTAAAATAAATTAGAAAAAAATTTAAAAATGAAAAAAAATAACATAACAAATAAATCAATACAAAGATAAAAATAACATAAAATTTTGATACTGTTTAAGTGGATCGTGAAGCGAATCAATACAATCTATTGTCATTCCCTAAATTCTCATTAATTGATTTTTTTTGAAATATAACCAAGATATGTTTTTAATTTTTTTTATCTATTTCTTATTTTATTGATTTTTAGTACAATTAAATAGTATTTTTTAAATTAAAAAGGTTAGTTGTGCAAAAAAAAAGGTGGGATTTGAAGTTAGAATTTCTAAGTTTTAAAGGTTGGGGTTAGATCGCACAACAATGTGAAATGTTATGGTTAGATAGCGCCAATTAGCCTCTTTTTATTCTATACATAATATTCTGGAAATTCCCTGTATAAAAAGAGCTCTCGCATTTGCACAATTTTGGCACACGATCTCTATAATGTTATCATAACCAAATAACCACCTCATTCATGGCATTTACCAATGGTATTTATAATGCATCTATGACTATTAACTAAAGGAAATACAAACATTAAGCATAACACCTAAAAATAATAAATTGAAAAATGCAAATCAATGTGTTGAGAAAACCATTAGAATTAATCAATTAAGTATAAAGAATATCGTCTATTATTACTTTTGTTTTGGAGTCCATGTCAAGTTGGTGTATGGTTTTTATCTCATTACGCATTTGGTTTCTTTATTGTGTGTCGTATATAATGTGTGTAATTTAAAATTGAAATAATGTGCTAATACCAATAACCTCCCCATTCATGGCATTTACTAATGGTGTTTATTATAAACTTAATACCAAGCTTTTCCGCCGTTTCATGAAATTATAACCTTTAATAATGATGGAATTCAATTTGCTAATTGCTATTTATAGATACATGATTTAATTAAAAAAACACCCTTTAGTGTATGTGATGTAATTTAAAATTAAATAATATGCTAAAAGAAATATAATAGATACCACCATTTATCGTTTTAATTGAATACCACCATTTAGCCCAATTCATGACATTTTAAAATTGAAATAATGTGCTAAAGGAAATATATGTGTTTTCTTACCAATTGTTTATTTGTTTAGCTATAAAACATTGTTATTCACAAATTGTTTTAGCCATTTAACCCATATGGATACATAATTACTCTCTTATATGAATGCATGATCTAATTCAATTTACTAATTGCTAATTCAATGTGTTTATAAATATATGATTTACTTAAAAAACCTAAATATAAAATCAATAACCGCCTTATTCATGACATTTACTAATGGGGCTTATTATACGTTTAATCTTTTGCATGGGTTTATAAATGCATGATTTACTTTAATTTAAAAAAAATCAAATATAAAATCAAAATAATAATTAATTATGTCAATAGGCAAATATGAAATTAAATAAAATAAGTGGGGGTAGGATCGTCTAAAAATGTTTCCCCCACTTATTCTCTTTTAGATAGTATATATATAGATATGCACCCAGATAAATTAGCATTAATCATATTTCAAGTGCAAGGCACGATGAACAGCCTGCTGACTGAAAATGTGTTCGGGCTTGCAATTTTGAGAACAGAGCTCGAGCCGGCTTGTTAGCTCGTACTTTCGACTCGCAAGTCGCTCCTTGGCGGCTTCATGCTCGGGCTCACCTAAGAGGCGTGTCGAGCAGGGTTGGTGTTCCCAAACCAAAAGGCCCAAGGTCGGTTTAAACCAAACCGATTGTTCGGTTGGCCAATTTTTCGGGTTAACTGGGTGTTCGGTTCGCCAATTTTTCGGTTTAACTAACCAGATGGTCGGTTTTTTTCAAAAACCAGCCGGTTCATGCACAGTGGTCCTTTTTCTTTTTTTAAACTATCGGTTTTGTCAGTCGGCTCAAGTTGACTCCCTTTTTTTGCCCACTCCTAGAGCTAACGTCAAGTTTTGACTTGGGCTCGCCAGCCAAGTACGAACACAACTCGACGAGCCGAGCTCAGCTTACCGAGCTGTTTTGACAAGCCTAAACTTTCAAAAACTATCTAAAGCCAACTTGAAGAAATCACTCATCCAAGTACTCTTCCGTACAAAAAGTAAAGAGCTTTCAAGAAACTATCTAAACAAATTCAAAAGTAACTTCTGACTTTTAAAAACCGTGCAAACAAACCATTAGGAAACACATACAACGAATCGGTAACATAGGTATATGTACATAACCAATGAGCAACCAACCAGGGTGACAAAGACACTGCCACATCTTTTACTCCTGTATAAATAAATCTTTGAAAAGAATTTCTACATTCAATTCAAGTTCAGAGCAAACAATTGCAACAGTTACGTATGCACCATTCGACATTGACCAAAGGGGAAAAAACATTTAGAACATATCCAGTATATATATAAAGTGCGGCTGTATACTTCTCCGATGCCAGATTACTCCCTCCAGCAAATGAAATTGGGGAATATGAATCAAAGATGATCGTTAATCCAAATGAAATGCAAGGATATTCTAGTTGAAGCATTTGAAACCATGGCAAATAGAAAGCCATATTATAAGGAGAAGGGCAAGGAGGATTCCGAGCACAACCAGTTTTATTTTCATATTCTGATACCACATCTTTCGTCGCACTTCCTCCCCTGTTTTCTTGAATGAATTTGCCTGAAAAGGAAAGAAAAAAACGGGTTGGAGAAAAGGCAAAGTACATGCTGGGTTAAGCCAACAAAGAAGTAAAAGCTGCATGTACAAGCTTCTTTTCTGCCTAAAGAATTTTAGAAGTTACTCCTTTTTCCCCAACAAAACTGTCCAAGCACTTTAAAGATTAGCAAGACATGAGCGTGCATTGACTTTGACTAATAACCTACCGAATTGCGCAGGTCTTCAGCCTTGTTGGTAAGAATGGTCAAGTTTTGCTCCCGTTCAACAGCCTGCATCCACATAATAAACAAGTTCTGCTTTAATAACTCGTTTATAATTTAAAGAAAGCAGAGAAAAACATAGAACAGAAATTCACAAGCAAGATGCTCGTGCAAAAGAGAAAAGTTCCCAGTCTAATTATATACAGTGTCCTTATTAGATCCCAATACATCATCATTCACAAGCCCTTGCTCAACTTCATATTTAAACTAAACCCAGGTTTTACATTAGATGATTCTCGTCCCCTCTTCTCACATTTTTTTTTCTCAGCACCATAAAAAATTTATGGTACAAATTTGCCACAAAATAGGAGGGGAACTCAACATTATAATAATTATAAACTTAGTTATCTAGCTTAGCTATCCAATCATCCCTTGCCAAATACGCTACTATTGCTAAGATATTTTATAATACAGCACTGTAAAGAGATCATAATTGTTGTCTCTTCAACTTTGCAAGAATTTGAGAATTAATTAAACATTTTTAATGCAAAACTACATGATAAAGCCAAATAGCAACTGTGGCTGAAACATGAGATTTTCAAATTTCATTGTTAATATAAGAGGGGAAAGGAAGCATTAAAGCCATAAGGTAACAAGAACATATAATGAAAAATTAACCACTGAAAACCTTGTAAAGCAATCAAAAGTGGCAAAGAAATTCATTCCATAAATATAACTCTATTTAATAGTACATACCTTATCTATGTTCTCCAGCATAATACTTTTGACTTGTGAAACTTGGGCCTTTACTTTTAATAATTTGTCAATCTCATCGGCATGATCTATTGTATATTGCATTTGCTCTTTAATGACTGGCCTGAAATTATATATTTGGAAATTGCTTACTTATATGTATTTTCCACAGCCTCAATGCATAATTTATTAACACAATTATTTCTGTGCGCATACCCAAATTCCTTGTTGAGACTTTTGGCAACTGCTGTACTCGCTTTACCACCACCATATCTTTTCTTGAAATCAGTTCTAATCCGATCCAGGAATGTGAATGAAATATGCTTTCCAACAGATTCTTTGGCGACAATGCAATAAGCTGCATGATTTAGCAAAACGTGCAGAATCCTTTTACATTATTTCTGGATTTTGACCATGACACAAAAAATAAAAGCAAGAAAAAAGAAAAGAGACATGGGATGGGTAGCAGTGGACTATAATGAACAAGGTTGGAAGCAAATGTTGTAATTCCCTAACTACTACAAATCAGGAACGCAATACAAAAGATTGAGAAACATTATCCTATAAGTATATTGGCTTAAGCTTTAGAAAGACTACATTAATTTTTTAAGTGATATGTGTTCCCGAAACATGTACGAGCATAATACTTAATTCTTCCATTTAGATAATAAAGTTACTTAATTGAAATTAAAACCACATCTTACTGTCAAAATAGGTAACTTATTTCTCCAAATTTCAAGAAGGTGTGTTTTTAAGATTGAAAACGACTACAGATTAATCAACTGATATTTGTTTCCAAAGATGTATGAGTATTATAGTTAATTCTTGCCTTGGGATAATGAAGATACTTATTCTAAAACTAAAACCATACCTTACTGTCAAAATAGGTAACTTATGTCTCCGAAGTTCACACAGCCATGTTCTTATCGATGAAAATTTAACAAGAGTTGTAAATGAACTCTCTCGAACCAAGCTTTAAATTGCTTAATTTGATCTCAATACCACAAACAAAAAATTCTTCACAGTAAATTCTTCATCATTCTGTTCGATTCATTGTTGGATCTATTGGAAATTTAAGGAACTTGTGTTCATAGCAACTACGATATCTTGTGTTAGATTTGGCCAAACCCTCTCTCCTAACCTATTCTACACAGATGATATTATATATTCTTGTAAAACAATAGTGTTTTAAGTAAACGCAAAACGGATCCTGACTAGTCACAATTTATCATAAATTGGTGCTACCTCTACTTGTTGACGTCTATTCTCATTTTATCTTATGTCTTTGGTATGCCTAAATATCCATTTTTAGCATCCCCATTTCTGTTTCACCCGTCCTATAGAAATTTTGTCCCATGACAGTTCTACACTGAGTATCATATCACACTGCAGGGCTAGTAACTTCTATATAAAACTTACATGTCAACTCCATGGGGATTTTCAATCACAAGTTTCTCAACCTGGGCTACGACCTGCTAGTGACAAATATAGCTAAGCTAGAGCAGCTTGTTTGACGGTCTTTCACTAAATCTGCTCGACTCAAGCCATCCCAGCAAAGTAGACAAGTCCAATAACATGTTCAAACTTGAGATTATTTCCATTTTATCGGCTTGAATGGCCTTAAACAAGGTGAGCCCAAGAAAGTCAAGCCTAAGCACAATCCCAGCACATATAGAAATTGATCTTAATCCATAAAAATATCCAGCAATGGGGCCCCAAAAAAAAAAGGAGAAAAAAAAAAGAGGAAATCTTCACACTACCATCAGGGAACCAAACGGCCCTGTTCACATGCCTGCAAATTCCAAATCTTCCAATTCCACAATCTATCAGTTAAAATTTAGAAAGCTTATTCTATCATGTAAGAAGTTGCAACTCCAGAAGCTTATGTAACTCCTAAACACGAGATTTCTGAAGTTGCTCTAACTTATTTCTCAGTTGAGACAGCCCATATGTTTGTCTGCCTAGAAAGCAGATAAGCAAGTAACCTGATGCAACTATATCCAAGAAAGCAAATATTATTTGTTATAGGCATTAAAACAGTAAAGGCATCCAATACAACTACAAATTTTACAAAGTCTCTAGAATTACCAACCCAAAAGAAAAAGAATGATGCTCAAGAAAGATACAGAATTTTCAAGAATTTGTTCCCGAAAAATTTAAGTTCATCTACATAAATCTTTCTTCCTCATTCAGTTTCCTTTGTTGTCAGAAATCAACTTCAAGAACACAGAAACTCAATGAATGCTTCAATGGTGAAGTTTCTCACATTTTTCCCCTAAACTAAACCAGCTATCAGATAAACAATTCAAACACAATTCTCAACTATCCCCGGAAATTGAGTATTTAATCACCACTGTTTGGTTGAACTGCATCTCCTAAACAAAGAGAATGGTAAAGAGTCCAACTTTTAGCTTTTCTAGCTTAGATCCAACAAAATCCACTAGGAATTCAGTTCGAAATGAATCAAATTCTCCAAAAAAAAACTTGAAAGATCAAGCAGTTAAATAAACCGTCTTCGACAAAATAAGCAGCTAACTACAATAGGTAACAAAATGCAAGAAATTACCAAAGCCGTCTTCGACAAGGAAGTTAAAAGTGTGATGATCACAATTGTAAGTAAACTTGTTATTAGAAGAAGGTAGTCTCTGCAGGCACTGAGCTGCAATCGCCGGAAAGTTTCCGGTGAACTCGGTGTACTCCGCCAACACCACTGTCCCACGAGCCACGAAGCTGTATATCAACGATTCTTGACCCATTTCCAGGGGCTAAGCCACTCACCGAGTCGATTCCGGGTTGAATCTTGAGACTCTGAGTTTTGAGTTTGAACAGAAAAAGAAATTAGCAGATGAAACCGCCGAAGTAAAGAGATGTACATTAAACCCATTTTAGTTTAAGGCTGCCTTTTATAGTTCGGAAAAACATGGTTGCTTTTCTTGATTATTTCTTAATTAATTATTCTCATTTTTCACTTTGTCCATGTATGAACATCGACCCGACGACTCGTACAAGTTTTCCCACAATAGAAACCAATCGCACCCCCGAATTCGATACTCTTAAAAGTACGGGAGTTTTCTCTTTAAAGAGTTTAAAAAGAAATAAGTATTAATTACGTGATATTCGATTGGAGAAAGCAAGGACACATAATTATGCAGATTGATAGATACCAATTTGTTTTTAACATATATAGGAGGGAAATCTTTGTTTTAGTAGGTCATTAAAAGAGTTTGCCATAAATTGTTCGAACTGAATGATAATGTTCAAGTGGACAACATTTACGATTAGATGAATTGCAAAGAAATTTTAGGTTTATTCTTCATTTTTATTTGACGGGTTTTGATAAAGAAAAGTCAAAAAACGACGTGTATAGTCTTTCATATACTACAGACTCTTCATTTAATGAAGTCGATCCGGAAAATACATAAAATAAATCTGGTCTTATTAGTACAAGTATTCTTTTGCTTAGAAGTGAAGGTTGCCAATATTTGAGGATGATAATGACAAGAATAATTCAAGGAGTAGATTGAGAAACGGGGAAAGGATCAAAGGGAGGTTGATAACGGCGTCGTTTTTATTTGAAAGAGTCACAATTCAGAAAAATATTTTCTTCATTTATTTATTATCCTAGATTTCCACCGGTGCAAGAGTTCTAAAGAAATTTCATACATAAAATATAATGTAATTGTGCTTGTCAAGTTCAATGTCATTAAAAAAACTTAAAAACACAACATGCATAAAATTAATGTGCATCATATATTTACAATTAGCATACAATCAATTCTTTATTTTGTTGACATAGTTTTAATTCTTGTTATTAGTCTATCGATATCTCGATGAACCAATAATTTTTTTATTAATTCTTATTTTTTATTTTCTTTAAAAACAATAAAACTCGATAGCATAATTCTATATTTAGTTTCACACTCATTATTTACGGACATCCTATATATGCTTTACAACCGTGTATTTTATGGACATATTATAGTGACAAAGTAAAATATAATAGAGTATGAGAACATAAAATAATGAAATTATACAATCGAATAAAGTAAAATTAAATTTCATTAGGTAAATATGAGACATATCTAACCAAAATGTAGCACGTAGATAGAATCGCAAAATAAAAATATTAAATTAAATGATTAAAAGGAAAATACAATTATAAGGAAAAATATAATATAATAATAATAATAATATTGAAATCTCGATTGATATATTATCTATTTTCATGCAATTAAAATCCATTAGTCAAATATAAGATATATCTAACTAAAATGTAACATGTAGATAGAGTTTCAAAATAAAAATATTAAATTAAATTATTAAAAGGAAAAGTATAATAATTAAACTAATAATTTTTTTATTAATTTCTATTTTTTATTTCCTTTAAAGACAATAAAATCCGATAGTATTATATATTAGTTTCACACTCGTGCATTTTACAGACATAATATGCTTCACACTTGTGCATTTCACGTACATATTATGCTGACAAAATAAAATACAATAGAGTAGGAGAATATAAAATGATAAAATTACACAATCGAACAAAGTAAAATTAAAATCTATTAGATAAATATGAAATATATCTAACGAAAATGTAATATATAGATAGAGTCTAAAAATAAAAGTATTAAATTAAATGATTAAAAGGAAAAATATAATAATAACAAAAAGTAATATTGAAATCAAGATTGATATATTATCTATTTTCATGTAATTCAAACACATTAGAAAAATGTAAGATATATCTAACTAAAATATAATATGTAGATAGAATTTCAAAATATAAATATTAAATTAAATGATTAAAAGGAAAAATATAACAATAAGAAAAAGTATAATAAATGAACTAATAATTTTTTTATTAATTCTTATTTTTTATTTCCTTTAAAGGTAATAAAATCTGATAGTATAATCTATATTAATTTCGCACTCGTATATTTATAGACTACTATGTTTAATATTGTTAATATATATATATATATAGATATAGATTACTAGTTTGACTGAGAGAAGAAAGGTATGATGAATTGTCGAAGACAGGGATTCCCATGGTGGGTGTTTGTATTAATTTAATGTTTTAATTTGTTTTTTCTTATATTAATAAATAAAAGTTATCATCACATAAAGTGAATATAATGGAAAAAAGGTGATTATGTTGGCCATCTTGTTAATTATTTAAAATCCGTTGATGGAAAACAAGAAGAACCTTCGAGATAAGAACGGAAAGTTAGATTTTGTTCTTTGTTTTCTTCATGTTTGCCTAGTTCTTTATCAGTTTCTTTTACACAATTCTTTTCTAGTAATAGCTAGCGATTTGTTCAAAAAAATATAAAGAAAAAGAAGCTAGAGATGGCAAATTGACTTGGCGAGCGGCTCGCCAAGCCTTGTTTGCACTCAGTTGGCGAGCCCACGCCAAAGTTTAGCGAGTTGAGCTCGGCTTGCCAAGAAAAAAAATATGTTCTCCCTCAGCTAACTCGCGAGTGACTCGTGAGTTCGTATTTTTGACGAGCCGCTCGCACTCACGGCTTGGTCGTGCTCAGGTTCGCCTTTTAGGCGAGCCTGCATCTTCAACCCTTGTTCGAGCTTGGGTTTGGGCTCACCTTCCAACAAGCACAAGCTCCGACTTGTTGAGCTTTTGGCTCATGAGTCATTTTGTCACCTCTAATAAGAGCTATGGTACTAGCACTATAGTAGTGCAAGTGTAGATTTTGAGGGCCAAATAATTGAAAACCTCTAATAAAGGGTAATTTTGATACAGAGACATCGAATATCTATATAAACACTTGGTGTATGTGGCACATTCCCCTTTACTAATTTCATAGACCTATCATTAGGGATGTAAACGAACCGGCCCGAGTCGAGCTGACTCACGAGCCTTGGCTCGAGCTTTTTTGTCTTGACCCAAAAAGCCCGAGTCGAGCACCCAAAAAAGTTGAGATTGAGCTAGAGCTTTTTCCGAACCGAGCTGATCTGAGCTCGACTCGTTAACTTTATTTTTCATTTTGTTAAGAAAGATCGGAAGAGCGTTACTACAAAATGAATATAAATCATTTCTTCTCTATGAGCCTTGTTGAGCCTATAAATACTAACCGACACGCACTAGTCAAATGAGCTCAGCAGACCGGCTCAGCTTGGCTCGACTCAAGCCTTACCTCAATTTTAAGGCTCGACCCGAGGTTTGACCCGTCTAATACGGGCCACAAACTGGCTCAGCTAGGCTCAGCTCGGCTCGGGCTTTTACGGGCTGAGTCACGGGCCACCCCGAGCCAACCGGCTCGTTATGCATCTCTACCTATTATGGACATCGATGTCTCCAAATCCAAACTTTGATAAAGAGACCGTCACTAATTGGTCAAGTTTACATGTGGAGACCTGTCATTAGCACTATAAGGTACAAGAGGCATTAAATAATTTTACTTCTTTTACAATACAAACTTGTACATTAAAATGGCTTTAAATATTTAGGCAAATATAATAAAGAGTATATCAAGGTAATGATAAATGATAAGTTGAATTAAATAGGTCATTAATTCTTATATTTAATTTTATTTATCATTACTATTGTATTTGTTGCCCCCTAAACTTGTGCTAAACGCCACGAGTGTTACATAACATCATCTCACTCCCTCCGTCTCACAAAAATAGACATGTATTCCATTTTTCGTACCTCCCATAAAAATAATCCACTTTTGCTTTTAGAAGATGGTTGGAATATATTAGTTTTTATATATACGGTTATTTAATGTGCATTGTTATTAACGAAATAGAATTATTTAAATGAGACAATTAGCAAAAAAATCGTATATTATGAAAATACACATAAACTTCACTTTTCTAATAATATTAATTATAATTTTCTTAATTTGTGTGAAAATAAGAACAAGTTTATCTTAAGATCCTCTTTATCAAAATATATTATAATCTCACATACCACATATTTGACTACTAATTTGACAAATACTCATTTATAATCACAAATTTCAAACTTCTATTAAATCTACATCACTCATTTTACATCTTTATAAATCAACTACCATAAATTGAATCAAACATGCACATAAACTTCACTTTTTTAATAATATTAATTATAATTTTCTTAATTTGTGTGAAAATAGGAACAAGTTTATCTTAGGAAGATATACATAAACTTCACTTTTCTAATAATATTAATTATAATTTTCTTAATTTGTGTGAAAATAAGAACAAGTTTATCTTAGGAAAATAAACATAAACTTCACTTTTCTATTTTTCAATAACATTAATTACACTTTCTTAATTTGTTTGAAAACAAGTCTATCTCTTTAAGATGGAGAGAGTATAATAGAAGTTTAGTAATATCTCATCATACGACCATGGTAAATTATCTAGAAGAAGGTTATAATTGAAGTAGTAAAACTAAGACCAACCGTGAGAACATCCCATAACATTCCAATTATAAAATCATTTTCTACTATTGTAAGTCATCTCATTTATCTATCTAAAGATTCTAGCAAATCCAATAAACTTCACTCCCAACCTCTGCACAATTAACAGGTGAGCAAACATAGATAGTTCACCAACGACCTAAGAACGACATCCAAATATCCACAATAAAGTATGTGATAGTGAACTCAATTATGTGGATCAACCGTCAGAAATAAAAAGACGTAAACTGTGTGGGTACAGCATAGAATGTGTGCATATGCACGAAAAGGCACTGTGTATTTTATACGCGCATCAGACCTACTATGCGTGCATTTCAGAACATAACGTCTGACATTCATTCACGATTTTCACCACAAAAAGCAAGAAAGAAATTGAGAACCCAGAAGGGAAATTTTCTGCTCTGCATGCTAATTTGCAGAAAAAGAAAAGCCCTTTCTTGTTTCTTGGATTTAAATTGTTGCAGCAGACAATGTGTGAACAAAAAAGGGCAATTCCATTCACAGCCAACAGGTAACATGTTTGTAAGATAATACATAAAGATATATCAGGTCCAAAACAATGACTGCAAACTAATAGAACAGAATTTTAAAGCAAAAATATTTTTCGGTACTTTTACCCATTCCGAGTTGGGAATTCATAGACATGTGGACGCCTTCGAGGTGCTTTTGTTTGAGCCAAGGATTATCACAATTACAGTAACATCATCATGATATTTCCGTCTCCTGCCAGCAGGGATACTCATCAACTCTTCCATACTGAAACCTGCTATGTAGAAATTACAGTAAATATTAGAATCCGCAGCAGTAATAACTTGGTCAAATATAAAACGCGTGATGAGCTAAGGAAAAGTTCATCTGAATTTTCTATATAAAACTCTGAGGATATCAATAGATAACATAAAAAAATCAGTAAATATTCATGCAAGTGGGTAAGAAACAAAGACATGATATACCAAAACTGATGGCACAAGGGCTCTATATGACAAATTTTTTGGTCTAAGTCAATACTAGAAAAGGACATGACCCATATGGGCATTAGTAAATATGAAGTTGGGCAAGTTAAACTCTATATATATATATATATATATATCCTAAGAGGAATATTACAGAACCAAAATCAGGTTTCGTATGGAACTTGACTGCAGTCCTGCAGCAGCAATAGGGGGTGGTTTGGGTGCTTGGGGCCATCAGCAATAGGGAACGGGGGTTTGGGACCCACGGTCTGGTACCGTAGTATTTTCTGATAGTAAAAGCTATATTATTTAACATTGCAAAATATCTATGCATACTTTTTTTTTAAGAGTCCACACATGGGCAATGTTAATGAGTTTAGATGAAGTGTCAGCATCACAGGCATCATGCAGCTAAGCAGTATCTAATAAAAGGTGAATTCAGCAGCTTTGGTCATGGCCTAAATAAAGTAAATGTAATCACAGATGACCTTTTAGTCTTAGCAAAAAACATATATTACTAACTCTTTAAGTTACTGTCAAACCGAGCCTTCATCAGTTATTTCTATTTCACCTTCATCAGTTATTTCTAGTTCAAAAACTTTCTTTTTGAGAAGTAAGAGCATGCACAAGTTCAGGGAAAGAAAGCAAAAAAAAAAAAAAAAAAAAAAAAAAAAAAAAATGCACCAACAAGTTCAGGGAAAGAAAGCAAAAAAAAAAATTCCTTTTAGCTTGGATACATGTTAGGCTAAGTTTAAAGATTACTTTTAAGCAGTACCCACTTCTTGGCTGAGCCTCACACAATGAAGTACAATAAATTTTGCTCCATACCTGCACAATCTGCAGCTCTCACTACAAGCTGCTCTACTAAATATTTTGCTGGATCACCAGACGGGTTTCTCAAAATGTAAGAATGCACGAGTTTTACAACTTCGTCATTGCTGATGAAGTCAAACAGGCCATCACTTCCAAGTACAACGAAGTGATCAGAGCTTGAAACCGTATGTACATGAAGTGATGGTTCTATAGATACATATGGAGGACTTATGAGATTACGGACTCGAAGAATACCCATTAGAGCATCATTCATAGTTTTCTGCACAATGAAAATAAATCAATTACTAAGCAAGTATGAGAATTATTATAATATTCAATCACTAAATACCTAATTTCTAGATGCTATAATAAGCAGATTGTTGCTACCTTCTTCAAGTAGCCAACTCCAAAGGCCCTTGTAACCTTTAACTTCCCTTTGACTTTTCCAGACACAATTGTCGAAGGATCATCTGGATGATCAAGTAGAAGACGGGTTCTCTCAATTTCATCGTCAACGGTATGACTCTCCGTGAGCTGGACAGCCCGCAGCCTCTCACTTCTATTCATGTCAATGCCTTCATTATATGTAGCCAAAACAGCTCGACTATCACCAACATTGAGAATATACAAGTCCTTCCCGTGGAGAAGAACAAGCAAAACACAAGATCCAATGGACACTAAATCAGGGCGGTCTTCCATTTCCTGCTCCACCATGTGTAGAAAATCATTCTCAGTTTGAATAAGTGCACGTTGAAGACCACCGAGAACCATCTGCTTAGAAAAACCAAACGATCCTTCCGCTTGCATAGCAGGAGCAATATTAAAGCTATCAAAATAGGCATTCTTTTCAACTTTTCCAGAATCCAAACAGCCAGAACCTTTAGCTGATATCTGGTCAATTTCCCAATTAGTCAAGTTCAGGTTGCATATAATTGTTTCATATAATGTTCCTGCAAGAAAATCTGCTGCATCTCTTCCATTAAAGCCATCATATATGGCACTAAAAAGCCACCCATTCTCTTCTGAACAAACAGCCTGAACTCTATCTTCACCAGCAGCACCCCCTGCTACTTGCACTTCCACTAGGTTGAGGAAGCTATCACTTTTTGCAGGAGAACTCATGGATTTTTGCAAAAGGTAATCATAAACTAGAGCCTCATTTGGAGAAGATGGACTAAAACTCATGTTTGACATGCTACTCGGAAGAGAAGATGACAAGAGATTTGAGAGAGACGGTGAAGATGGAATCCTCCGGAAAGAAGTTGGAGAGTCCAAAGTGGGCAGAATCTCTGCCCCAATCAACCCATTGCATATATTTGTATTAGCTAATGTAGCGTTGGCACTCAATGCAGCCCCAGACAAGCAAGAGAAGGAGCTGCTAGCTCTTTTGAGTTTGGTTGCAGACGGGATGTCAATGCCATTTGATTTCCTGCTTAGACATTGATATCCAAAACTAACCTTGATTTCTCCTCCGGAATCGTCCATGGGCACACTGTGCATGTGTATTGCTGTTGAAATACACAATGCGATGGATTAATGACTTTCCAGTTCAAAGAAAATACAGGCCCTCTAGAAAGAGTATAACAATATCATGTTTAGTATGGACAATTTCATTAATCAGACGGATAGATGACAAGGAATATGATAGCAACCAACCATAGCAGCCTAATTACTGGCTAATGAAATGTCTTTTAACAAAGAGATCCACACTAATCATTGTGAACTCAGAGTTCCATATGAAAACAGAGAATTGAGCAATCACTATTACATCTGTCCTGTTTCCTATACCAGAAACAAGTGCTTTTTCAATCTTCATAGCTTGCATTTGCAAACTGGATCCTTCTCCAAGGCCAAAATATAATGCTAATTGAAATTATCTTTTGCAAGTAACGAAACTTTTCCAACAAAAATCATCGGAATTTTTCAAGATTCCCCTTACAGAGACCACACCTAAAAGTCAAACCATAAATCATAGAAAAAAATCTATCAGAAACGAATGTGCCAAAAACCCCAATTAACTCTTATGATACTTCAATAGCCGTCTCCCACCTACCCCAACCCCAAACAACCACCATTCGCAAATTAGCAAGTCTAGATGGTAAAACGTTAAGATCTTTCAACTTGGAAGCAACAGTTCCCCCGTTAGAAAAAATGCACAAAAATCTTTAGCTGATATCGTATCCAATGTTCTAATACCCTGCCATATATTAACATGTCGAAAAGAAAACTACCATTTTGCAGTTTCACAACAAAACCATCTCATCTATCAAGTGAAATCATCAAAAAGAAACAATTTTTACCAGACTAAATGAGAGGCTGAAAACAATACATAATAATCCATGTAAAGAGAACAACAGAGTTATGCCCAGATAATTTCAAGATTGGGAAAACCCATCTCACCTTATTAATTCCAAAAGTAATCAAGAACCCAGAAGGCCTCAAATCTCAGACTGCAGTCTCAAATAAATACATAGCACATGTGTATATATTTGCATGTATATCTGCACATGCAGTGAAAAGGGAATAATAACCAAGTGGGTCTAACTATGTGGACGGCATCGCAGAGAAAGTGCGCCTGAGTACGAAGAGAACTTAGAGATGTACTCAAAGAAGAATCAGCGGAGAAAAGGAGAAAGACGCAAATGGATGGTGCGATTGTGTTTGCTGTACATAAAGAATTTTCGCTGATGTCTGCCGAAGGAAGATCAGATCAGATAAGTAAAAGGTGCATATTTTTTGAACCATTCCTATTATTTTTAGATAATAACCCTTGTCCTACTAGAATTTCACGACTACTAAATTATCACACATTTCAAATTTTCATTATATTTTCACCACTTATTTCCTCATTATTAAATAATTATTATAATTTACCATTATAATTCAATCTTTATAATGAGAATCAAACACCCTGAGATTAAAAAAAGCAAGAAAGAGATGATTTGTGAAAGAGGTACAGTTTTGGAGGTAAAAGCAAAATACCAATTATTTGTTCTTTTTTGTACCTAAATATAGGAGAGAAAACCCGTTTTTTATATAGAGAAAAAAATGCTATTTGTTTTCTTCTATTGGAATTGGAGTGAAACAGATAGCGTAAACAGAAAAAAATCGCAGAACGAGAAAATTAACACTAGGACTTTTCGGCCCTAAGGCCTGGGAGAGAACCTCGAATCATTTTTGGGAATCCAAGAAAACTCCACCATTGAGCAATCCCCAAAGGGATTTGCGCTCGGTTCTACTAAGCATCCACAAAGAGTACAACTGGCAAAGGCAGAATAGGATTACAACCACACTCACAAAGCCTCGAACCTATTACTCAAACAAGAAGGCTACCACTAATCTCACAGAGATAAAACGAGAGAAAGAGTATGAGAGACGGAATCCCAGCCTCCAAAGAGAAAGCAATATTCTGAACCCTAAAATAGAGAACAAGATTATTTATATGACACATTCCCAATCAACGATCCTAATAGTGCCACGTGTTACAATCTCAATGAAAATGTAACAACTAACTAAAGCGTGTTTCTAAGCCCCTTAAGCAACAATCCTTCATTCTCCACCATTGCTACTTATCTCTGCTTTGCCAGTAGTGAAACCAAGCGACCATTTGGCTCCTCTTGCTCTATTGTACGTGCAAAAAGAAAACAAAAATTAGTAAACACGAAGTAAAAGAAAACTTAACTAAATATTGTTAAGCTAACTCAACAAGCAACAATATTCAGTAAGCTCACACAGTCTTTAAATCTATTTAAGGACATCACCTTAGTATCCATATCGGATGGATTAAGGAGAGTAGAAATCTTTTCAACTCTGACCAATTTCTTTTCAACCAAATCCCTTATGAAATGGAACTTAACATCAACATGCTTAGTTCTATCATGACAAATGGGATTTTTACTCAAATGTATAGGACTCTGGTTATCAAGAAACAGAACAACATTGCTATCAATAAAGTTTATTTCATACAACAAACCCCTAACCCAAAGACCTTCCTTTAGGGAATCAAAGGCAGCAATGTATTCAGTCTCAGTGGAGGACAATGCAACAAGATTTTGCAACTGGTATTTCCAAATTATATAAGAATCACAGCGCGTATAAATGTAAGAAGATGTACTTCTCCTCTTATCCAAATCCCCAACAAAATCAGAATCACAGAGACCTTTTAAGATAACCCCTTGTTTACACTTAGTGTAAAGTAGCGCTACATTTTGTGTGACTTTTAAGTATCTGAGCAAGCCTTTGAGAGCATTCCAATGAACCTTTCTGGGATTTGACATAAACCTACTCAAGACACTAATAGCATAGGCCAAATCTGGCCTAGTACAGACCATAAGGAACATAACAGAACCCACCACATTAGCATAGGGAACATTGGCGATTCTACTTAACTCTTTATATGTCTTAGGACAAATTTCAGAACACAGTTTAAGCTGATTACCCAGAGGCAAAGTAGAAATCTTAGCATCTTTCATAGAAATTTTTTGAAGAATTTTAGCAATGTAAGATGATTGATGCAAGAACAGTATGTTTAACTTTCTATCTCTAGCAATGTTCATTCCCAGAATCCTTTTAGCAAAACCTAGGCCTTTCATTTCAAACTCACATTTTAACTTACCTTTCACATGGTTGATATTATTCAGATTGTTACAAGCAATGAGCATATCATCAACATAGAGAAGCAAGTAAAAGGAGTTCTCACCACCATTACCATCATAGAATAGACATGAATCATAACTCATTTTATAAAAACCAATTTTCAGCATATAAGACTCAAAACTTCTGTACCATTGCCTAGGTGCTTGCCTAAGGCCATAAAGAGACTTATTCAATAAACATACCAATTCATGTTTTCCTTTTATTTCAAAACCTCTAGGCTATTGCATATAAATGGTTTCTTCAAAATCACCATTGAAGAAAGCTGTTTTAACATCCATTTGCTTTGATTCCCAGTCAAACTGGGCAACAAGAGCCAATAAAACCCTAATTGTGGTATATTTTACAACGGGAGAAAAGACTTCATTGTAATCTATATCCTCTTTCTATGAAAATCCTTTTGCAACAAGCCTAGCCTTATACTTTTTCCCATATTTTTCAGAAACATCTTCTTTTATTTTGTAAATCCATTTACAAGCGATTACTTTATGATCTTTAGGCCTTTTAACAAGTACCCAGGTTTTATTTTTATACAAAGAATTCATTTCATCTTTCATATCATGTAACCACAAATTAGAATCAGTACAAGTAATAGCTTCATCAAAAGAAGTTGGTTCACCAAGCATTTATCAGAGGACACAAGTAAAGTAACAAAATCATTATTATAATACCTAGTGGAAGGAGTTACCTGTCTCCTACCTCTATCTCTAGCCAATTGGTAATTATTTAAATTGGGTTGATTTTGCACTTGAGGTTCTGTTTTCTGGATTTCAGGTTCAGGTGTTTCTGAAATTTCAGAAACATGTTCATCATGTTGCTCCACCGCAGTAAAAGGAACATCTTGATTGAGCTGACCATTGGGAGGGTCCAATTCCCAAACAACAGATGGCATGTATTTTATATCATCATAAGAAGTATCAGCAGTCACCAAACAAAGCATTACATCCTTATTAAAGATCACATTTCTGCTAATTATGACTTTAAAACCCTAAACATCCCTATTTCACAGTCTATACCCTTTTACTCCTTCAAGATAGTCTAAGAAAACACATTTTTTGGCTCTGGAATCAAGTTTTCCTTCATTTTATTGAGCATAGGGAACACATCCAAAAAACCTTTAAATGGGAATAATTAGGGTGAATCCCAGACCAACAGAACTCAGGAGTTTTAAAGCCAACAGACTTAGCAAGAGTCCAGTGAATGAGGTAGGCAACAGTCTTTCACTGTTTCACCCCAAAAACCCTTAGAGAGACTAGAACTTAACAGCATACACCTAACCTTGTTTCATAAGGTTCTGTTCATTCTTTCAGCAGTCCCATTTTGTTGGGGGTATAGGTAACAGTTATGTGTCTCAAATTCAGTATTGCAGAATTCAAGGCCATTATCAGTTTTCAAAACTTTAATTTTTTTACTGGTCAGATCTTCAGTCAAGACTTTCCACTCTTTAAAATTTTGAAAAGTGTCAGATTTAGATTTTAACAGAAAAGTCCATATTTTTCCAGAAAAATCATCAACAATCAATAAATAGTACCTAAACCCAGAAACAACTTGAACATAAGCTGGAACCCAAAGGTCAGCATGCAAGTATTCAAGTGCTACTACTGATTTGTGAACACCTTTTTTAAATGACAACGTAGTTTGCTTACCCAAAATACATTCTTCACAGAAAATAGGTTTTTCAAAACTCGTTTTTCCAAATATTCCTACTTCACAAAGTGTTTGTAAGGGTTTAAAACCAATATGGCCCAACGTTTTGTGCCATAGTGAAGAGTGTTTAAAATCAGTGATAAAAACATTTCCATGAGTCAAAGCAGTAGCTTTAATTTGAGACAGTCCAGAAGTTTTTACCACATTAATGATTTCAACTGAATCATTTTCAATTTTGCAACGGCCATTTTTAATATGAATATCATAATCTTCATCAGACCAGTAAGCTAAAGAAACCAAATTTCTTTGAACTTCAGGAACATACCTAGTTTGTTATGAAGTTAAAGTCACAGAATCATTTAATTTCAGAACAATGTTACCAATACCAGAAACAAGACAAGACTGGTTATTTCCTATAAGGAGATAACTTTTACAGTATTGAAAATCAGAAAACCACTATTTGACTGGGCAAACATGATAAATACAACCAGAGTCTAAAATCCAATATTTAGAACTAGTATCAGATGTAGTGACATACATAGCACCATGATTATTGTCATTTTTAGTATCACTAGATGACCCATTGTCCATTTTAGTCTTACCCTTAAGATCATTAGCCATTTTGATGCATTCCTTGATATATTGACCAGTTTTGTGACAGTAATAGCATTTTCTATTCTTGGCCTTATTCTTGGATTTGCCTTTACCAGAATCTTTGTTCTTTTCAGAATTTTTGCCTTTCTTCTTATTACTGTTACTATGGAAATTAGAATTGAACAATCATAAGCTCACCCTCAGAATTATTAGACTTATTTTTCATTTCAAGTTCTTTGTTTCTAAGGGCAGCAATGATAGCATCAATAGTCAGGGATTCTCTACCATATTCCAAGGCATATCTAACATCCTTATACTTGTCACTAACAATATTCAAAAGAGCCACATATTGCTGATCATCAGATATCTTTATATCACAATTAGCAAGATCTTGTGTAAGTTTATTAAATCTATCAAGATTCAACTCTAGATCTCCAGAAGACTGAAATTTAAAGGCAAAGAACTGTCTAAGTAAGAAACATTTATTTGGAATAGTTTTAGTGAAATACAGTTCTTGTAACCTAGTCCAACAGTAGTAGTAGTTTCTCCAACCTTTCTGATAACAACATCAGAAAGATGAAGAAACACAGTACTCCATGCCAATTCATCAAGCTCTTGTCTCTTATATGTACTAAATTCAATAGGCTAAGTGCCATCAATGGCAGCGGCGCACTTTTGTTGCAGAAGCAATGTCATTGCCTTTTTGGTGCCAGAGACTAAAATCTCTTTTGCGAGTCCAAATCTGTATATCCACTTTAGAAGTAGACATAGAGGTAGAAAAACTAGATAATACAATCATAGAATATCACCGCAGATATCAGAGGCTTTAAGATGAAGCAACCCAAACCAGAGAGACGGAATCACACTAAGAATTTCACAGATATCCAATAATAACAGAAGTATCATGGGATGAAGAAATTAAAGAAATTGTTACCCTCCGTCTAATCTGAAACCAAGAACAGATAGGAATAGATAAAAGATTTCCAAGAAAAATAAAAAGGACACACATAAGTGCGGATTGCCTCCCCTCAGATTCAAAGGTCCTCGCAGGAGACCCAAGATAAAGGAGATAAGTGGCAAAACCACCACCGGATCCCAAAAAGAAATCACTAGAAAATAGAGTAAAAGTCAAATGTTACCCGAAATTGCGACAAATAGCAAAGGAACCACCCAGACTCCAGTCAGAAGCCCTTGAACCGCCGGTGCTCTAGAAATATACCAGAAGAGTATTCTCAGCAAATCTAAAACCCAACCAGCAATTCCAGAAACTAGGTTTCAGCAATTCCAGAATCAAGTAACGATCTCTCCGCCCAACTTATCGCTCTGCTACCACTTGTTGGAATTAGAGTGAAACATATCGCGTAAACAGAAATAAATCGTAGAACGAGAAAATTAACACCAGGACTTTTCGGCCCTAAGGCCTGGGAGAGAACCTCGAATCCTTTTTAGAGGAATCTAAGAAAACTCTACCAATGAGCAATCCCCAAAGGGATTTGCGCTCGGTTCCACTAAGCAACCACAAAAATTACAACCGACAAAGCCAGAATAGGATTACAACCACACTCACAAACCCTTGAACCTATCAGGCAAACGAGAAAGCTGCCACTAATCTCATAGAGAGAAAATGAGAGAAAGAGTATGAGAGACGAAACCCTAGCCTCCAAAGAAAAAGCAACATTCTAAACCCTAAAACAAAGAACAAACCTATTTATATGACCATCCCCAATCAACGGTCCTAATAGTGCCATGTGTTACAATCTCAGTGAAAATGCAACAATTAACTAAAACGTGTTTCTAAGCCCCTTAAGCAGCAATCGTTCATCTTCTATAGAAAACGTAGGCTCTCAATATTGTTATGGGGATCGCAGTTGTAAAAAACAAAAACTCACTTGTGGTTTTTGCCTTTTATAACTTCAATCTCTATAGTGATCTCCATGGTGTGGTTTTTATAGAAAATTTTGGAGACAAGTTGTTAGTTGGTGACACCGACCGTGATGAAGGTTTTCCCTCCCAAGAGAGGGGGAGAGAGAGAGAGAGAGAGAGCGCATAGCTAGTCGTCAATATCTTCAACTCTTCTTCCATTGTCTTCTTCTCTCAACTGCCATTATTTTCAATCTTACTGTCGGGTTTCACCACATAAGCGACATTCTAATAATATAAAACTAGAAACTAGTATATTATCACTTCTACATTATGGAATTTGACCATAAAATGGAAATAACAGGAGAAAATGAAATTGAACCTTTTTATTATTTTTTTAGACTAGCATATGTACTTCTTTTTCTTTTTTTTTATTAGGGGATGAAGGGGAGGGGATGGTGGGATTCAAACCCGGGACTACCCGGTAAGGAGCTAAGTCCTTAACCACTGGACTAGCTCCTTGATCCCAGACTAGCATATGTACTTCTTATGCGCTTAAAGCGGAAAAAAATTACCCTTCACAACCGGTGATTATAATTAACTATAGTTAAAATAAAGAATCAAAGTAATGCAAATAGGTAGAGACAAAATCTTTGGAAGTTTGGCTAATAATGTAATGCAATCATCTTACAAGCCATTTTAGATCCCATTTAAGTTAACATCAACTCTTAGAGCGTCATCTCTTTATTTAATAATTGAAGTGTCATAACTCTTAATGAACAATTGTTGCAATATAAACTCTCTTACTTTTCAACCTTTTTAAGTAGTGACTCAACAGAAAGACATAAAAGATTCATTTTCCTCTCGAGATGACAGTTATTGCTATTTTTCTTGATGATGTTGTCATTACTTGTTTTAACGATTAGAACAACTTGAACCATCTTCTTGAAATTTGTTTGGAGTTTTAAGAAAAAGTTCAAATTGGGAGGGACAAAAGAACAAGACATGTCAGAGAATTGGAGCCCCTTCTTCATTTGTGGACCAGATGAATAAATATTTCATAGCCCTGCACACTTGCTAGCGAATAGTGATGACTTAGAGACCGAAGTCAGCGATGGACGTATTTTCACACACTTACGCCAAATAACGACAAAAACTCAATTATATCTTGAATTCATGACCGTATTAAATTCTGTTGACGTGAAACAATTATTACAACTATAAATTGCAAAACTCACTAGGTTCGCTTTCCCGTTAAAAGACAAATTACCTAGAACTCTACGGGTACCTAATACGAGCAATTTCCTCTTCATTAATATTCTCAAAGATAAGAATCGAAGATGCATTACTCAAGTTGCTTCTTGACTTTCTGAGCATCATTTGCAGATTTGACAAGGACAATTGACAAAAATGTACTAGGGAAGATGAATGTCAAGCGTGAATTGTACCATGTCCAAAGTGGTCCATATGCTAAAACGTTTCTGTGTTCATCCAGCAGATGCATAATTCAACATCAACAGTTTAGAGAGGTGAGGTGGGGTTGGGTGGGGTGGGTGGGGGTGGATAGTGACTCTTACATATTTGTTCCATACCATACAAACAGCAAAATAATGGATAGTGAACTGTGTATAGATAAGAGAATTCAGCCACACTTAACTTTCAGAAGATATGGTTTCTTAGATCTTTCCAGGGCGATCTTTCTTCATTTATTCAACCAAAAAAAAGACTTGTACAACACTATAGACAGAAAACGAGGTAACGGAAAGTAGCTGATAACTGTGGCAATGAATTTTCTGCTATATCGCCAACTGGATATGGATATGAATCAAAATGAGAAGCTTAGATATCAGTTGAGGCGATTGATCAGATACTAACACATTAATAGCATGGGAAGGTGTATCAGATTCATTTCATCGTCAATACGATTACAAATTCTCAAGTTTTTGTTCAGATGCAGCTAAAAGATTTATATTATCTGGTCTAGGTAATGTTGTACTGTGTATTTCGACACCAAGTCCACTACCAGCTGCTAAAGGATGCCAACAGCATCAACCTTTAACACCGCCAAGATTGTAAAACACTTTAGTCTGTCTTTTCTTTGTCCGAATTTGAGAAACCTGAACAAGAAACGGAAAGGGATCACTAGAAAAAGTGGTAATGACTGGTAGACTACATCCTTTTTGTTCAAAATCAATAGGGGACAAACTCCAGCCTAGTCCGCTTTTACTTTCGCATAACACACTGAAGATGGAGCGGCGCAATTTTGCAGACACTGAGAAACAGATTTCTTTGTAATTGAAAGATCACTCTAAAACTGGAACAAGAAGCGGACCGTTCATGAATGAGAATTAAGGTTAAGCTGTTAAAGATGATATGAGTTTATTTATTTGAATTGGATCTTGAATATTGCCCTAATATGTCAGCCCTCTTCATAACAAGAAGCTTCACATGTAAAAAAATCTTAGTAATAGGTGGTGGCTAAACTAGATCCAAGTATCCTTAGCCAACTATTATGCCATAAATAAAAACTTCAAGAATATAAGGAAGAAAATAGAGAATGTTTTCTGGAGCAATAGTGGCTGAGAATAAAGACTTCTAACTGCCATTATGATTTATAAATAGAGAAATCACTCATAGATTAATGTAGCCTACAAACCTTATGGGGTTGAACATGATGGCAAATCAATTTCTAGAGGGCGATTAGTTTCCGGTGAAATTCAATTGGTCATGGATTATGTCAGATCATATTACAATGAGAGCTGGGGAAGCAAAAATTCAAACTTGTTTTTTAGTGTGCGAGCGTAAATAGACCGGATCAGCGTTACAAAAGCGCTAATTTCAGTTATAAAAGATTAGAGACTGTAAAATTCAAGAAAAAGAATTTCGAAAATGCAATTTTCACAGAATAGGCAATTGCTTGACCAAGATGCAAATGCAAGAAGTTAAGCAACATATAAGAGGACCTGGAGAATTTTGAGGAAACAGGTTTACCTTTAGGCTCAGAATATCTGAAATATCATTAACATGTGTGCCTCCACAAGGGCATCCTGGACTTTCACCTAACTTCACAATCCGAGGAGTGCTTCCCTGCACAATGCGGGAGATACTGAGACAGTGAATATTAAGTTATTGTACAAAGAAAGCCAAGTCAACTAAAAGCAAAATCAACTTATTGTGTACTTTTATCTTGCATTTTCTACTATGAAAATGATGTCTTATGACCAGCAAATATGTAGCATGTTCAAACGGCTGAAACTAGGCTCAGCAGAGGTATCTTTTAAATGGGTTTTCACTATAATCGATCAAACTCTCATAGATACCAGGGATTTCATTCAAAAGATTGCTTCATTTTTTTTTTCTCCGCATTACAGTAAGAGCTTTTTCTTTTTTTTAACCCAGTAGAATTACACACTGCATAAAGAAGCAATTACACACTGCATATAGAAGCAATTATCTAATGTGATTACTTGAAAGTAGTCACGTGAAGTGCTCTTCCGTACTCTTAAGGGTGTACAATTCATACAGTCATCTGATCCATCATAACTGATCTTTGGTTAACATTTAATCTGTCATTTGAATATAGCCACACAGATTTCATTTGGTAGTCTCATAGTTTGACCCAAAGTGTCTTTATACATAATCTTCTACATCGCACATATTTACACAATCATGTAGAATCATGAAAAAGTATAAAGCAAGATTCAACTTCCGGAGCCGATAAAATTAGAAAATAAGAACAAAGAACAGTAACAAGCATATTCTAACAAATCTGACCTTCGGTATGTAATCAGGCAGGCATCCACCACATAAAGCAGAAGCTTCATCATAGGGTAAAATTGAAGCCAAAACCTGGACATGCAAGTAATCCTTGAGAAACAGATACTGTGAACAGAAGAGTTGATCAGAAGAGTCAACCTCAAGAATCATTTTCATAAACAATTTTGACTGAAAATGCATACCTTCCCTCCCTTTGAAATTAAATTATTAGCTTCTAATTCCAGCTCTTTCGGCTTTGTCTGCAACTCATTCTGTGCCACGGTACCTTTATATTCGACAAATGGCATGTAAATTTTAGTTATTCACGGTCAACTTGAAGATTGAACTCGCACCAACAAATAGCACGTCTTAAATCTAAGAGCTTGAGCCTTAAAGTCTAGCAGAGGTAATACATTCAATAATTTATGTTTAACTTTACATGCACCTCATGTCGGGTATTTTTAGCCAAGGCTATTTTCTTCAGCCCGCACCCCCCTTTTTTTCCCCGTGTGGGCTAGAATCATTTTCACCAAAGGCCTGACATGCATACAACTTTTTGAGATATGTCGTGGCAATATTTTAACTCAGGTCAACACTATGTCGACCATATAAGGAAGAGAAATTCCACGTCGAAAAATTATCCTTGAGAAGTTCCAGTCCTGGACCAATCAATTTCTCTACAATAACAGAAATTTGGCCAAAATGAATGCCTTCACATTTGCAGAACAATCAGCACTCACTGGTTATTACTTGTTAACATCATATTCTGTGTGAAGTTGATATCATTCTTCTTTTTCTTTGGAAAAGTTCTGTGTTATCAAATTAAATCAGAAACTAATCACTTTCCATCCCATATGATATTGCTTCTTTTGCAAAATTATAACATATGCAGGGCAAAGTTATTCGTTTCAAATTGGAGAGATCAACAGAAGGCAGTTCCAATAACATGGAGTAGATCCAGCTTACATAGTATGATCTTTTGACATTCCCCATATAAAACACAGTATTTAGACTTGCACATTATACTGACATTAGAACAAAATAATAAATATTAAATGCCATAAGTTCCATAACGCATACCCATCAGGGAAATGGTACCCTTTAGTAGGCTCCAAATGTCCCCATCCGACATTGCTCATACAGATATCCAACAAATGCCCAGCTGAGTGGAGCCTGGACACAACAAATCATGACTTTGGAACATAAATAACAAAGAGACACAAAATGTGTCAAGTACGACCCTCAACAAACACAGCAAGAAAAGTTAAACCAGAAACTATAAAGTGATCCCCATCACTATAATTAATAATGAAATGCAGCAAAGAGTAAGTTTGCTCCATGCGCTAAATGTTTAAATCTGTAGACCCTAATGATTTCTAATGCTAGTTCTACTGTAGTTCTGGTTACGTTGGATGTATTGGGCCATTCTACCATTCCATAATGTATGAGACACTTTCGGGGGCCATTTTCCGTGGTCTGTAACAGGTTGTGATCACCACAGAAATCTTATTCCTTTAAAACACTCAATCGATTGTAGTTCACATTTACAGTGAACAATTTTGCTCTTTTGCTTGTTCTTGTTACTTTTATTGCTTTTGTAAATATTAAGACTTAAACCGGGTTGACCCACAATTCAGTATGTATCAACGTAAAGGTCCGGAGATACCATAGAAGCCTGAACTAATTTCTCCTTGAATTAGATACCTAGAATTAAGCTTGCGCCTCTGTCCATCCACGCTCAAAAACACTTGAACCCCCCTTTCAAGTTTCTCTTGCAATACATCAGATTTTTCAAAATGCCCATAATGATATACCTGTTACAGTTACACATAATAGGGACAGTGAAGACAAGTAAACAAACAATTGTACTGAAAAAGTAGCAGGGCGAAAGAATCCAATTCAACTCGAGGAACATACAATTTTGTCTTTCAATCGAACATCCTGAACAATGTATTTGAAATCAGAAGTGGAAATGAAGCCAGTGTCTGCAGGTTGACCACCTCCTTGTGGATGAAAAATAGTGGAACCCAGTACTAATACTTGTCTACCATCCTCAGCCTTCTCAATAACCCAAGAGGAAAAAAAAAAAAAACCCTTTGTTATTGATATTAAATGAAATATAATAACCACTTCTTAGAAAGAAAGAGGGCAAAAAAAAAAAAAACGTGTAATCTTTTCAAGAAACCCACCAAGAGAAGTAGAATTAATATTTTCTTATATTGATAGGATTTGGAAATATAAGTAATATTTTGCTTCTCAACATAAGCAACATTTCAAGAAATGGACTGACCTGAAAAGAAGAGAGAAGTGTTGCAGTTGATTGGAGCTTCGACATATCATCAAAATATTCCAGCTTTGTTGGGCTTCGATTTTGATCCATGAGTTCAGGGAATACAGAGTTTGATTTTTCTCCACAAATTTTGGGGGCAAGGTAGATTTTTTTCCCCTTGTAATCTTGTGCTTTAGACCAGATTTTTGCTTTATCTCGATGGAAATTGACTGGAAAATTAGAAATGAAGATCGATCATAACAAAAAAATTTATGGACGGACTTGTGCCTGTACGAGATCGATGACTAAAGTGAAGCGGATTGACAATTCAATAACGTTGTCGAATCAAACCCTATATAGTAAAGCTACTTTTGTAGAAACTTGTAGATAAATTTTGAAAAGTAAGAGTCAAACTCTTCAACTTACTAAAGGATAAAGCTTATCTTTAAGAGTTCAAAATCGAATCGAACAATCCTATTGACTAAGTCAAATGCGGTGTAAGATTACTTAATGGTTAAAATTTAAACTTGGCAACTAAGCATGAGTTGTAAAGGAAAAAAAAGAATTCAAGTCGAATTTGAAGACCGCGTAGCTAGCGACAACTAAGCACGAGTTGTCCACGATGTGTTTATGACGGTTTAATTTTCTTAGGGATTAAGAAATAAACTCTATAAATAGGACAAGAGTTTATAAACTTTCATAGCCTATTCTTAGAGAAGAGAAAGATGAGTTTTAGAGAGAAAAAAGAGAGAGGTGTATTCCGATTTTTCCTTCCTATAATAGAGTTGTTTTCTCCTACAATAAGAGATAAATAATCCATTGTGCTCTCCTTATGTGTAGAGAGAAAGTGTCCTAATCCTTTTACAAGTATTGAAATTATTCTACAAGTTTGCTCCTTGTTTATTGTTCATCTATTTTTCTTAGTTTCCTCATTTCAACTTTAATTGCAAAGTTTACTAGTTCTACAACTTCCTCCACAAAAGGTAGTATTGGAATCTAAATCGATCATAACAAGTGGTATCAGAGTTCCAGGTTCATTATTAATTCTATGCTATAGTGAGGTTTAGTTAGTAGTAAAGAAGCAACAAAAATCATGGCGACGAAGTTTGAAATAGAGAAGTTCAACGGGAATAATTTCTTTTTATGGAAAATGAAGATGAAGGCAATCTTAACAAAAGAAGATTGTTTGGAGGCAATTGGAGAAAAGCCAGCTGAGATTACAGATGATAGCAAGTGGAAGAAGATGAACAACACTGCTATGGCAAATCTATATCTAGGCCTTTCTGATGAAGTTTTGTCCAGTGTAGAAGAGAAACAAACTACAAAAGAGATTTGGGAGACCTTAACAAAGTTATATGAGGCCAAGTTAATAGACAACAAAATCTTCTTAAAGAGAAGACTCTACACTCTTCAGATGGCGGAATCCGCTTCACTAACAGATCACATCAACACAATGAATACACTATTTTCTAACCTCTCAAAGTTGGGTTACAAAATAGATGTAAATGAGCGTGCAGAACTTCTACTTCAAAGCCTACCAGATTCATATGATCAGCTCATCATCAACCTAACCACTAATGTTCTCTCAGACTATTTAGTCTTTGAGGATATTGCGGCCGCTATTTTAGAAGAAGAAAATAGGCGGAAGAATAAGGAGGACAGGTTCGCAAACTCACAATAAGCGGAGGCTCTATCGATGATGGGAGGTAGATCAATGGAACGTGGTTCTAGTGGGAGTCAAAGTCATGGTAGATCCAAATCAAGAAGTAAGAAGAGATGTCACAACTATGGCAAGATAGGGCATCTCAAGAAAGAATGTTAGAGTAATAAGAAGAATGTAGATAATAATATAAAAAGGCCTCAAGGTAACGTCGCAAGTACCTCAAAAGATGGTGAAGTCCTATATGGCGAAGCAACTACAGAAGACAAATCTCGCTTTTTTTATGCTTGGCTTATGGACTCAGGAGCCACATGGCACATGACGTCTTGGAAAGAATGGTTTCATCAATATAAGCCCGTTTCAAAAGGATCAGTGTTCATAGGCGATGATTATGCTTTGGAGATTGTTGGAGTTAGCACCATCAAACTAAAAATGTATGATGGTACAGTTCGTACTATCCAAGAGGTACGACACGTGAAAGGTCTTAAGAAAAATCTTATATCTCTGGGATATTTAGATGATCTCGGATGTAAGATTGAATGTGAGAATGGTATCATGAAAGTGATAAAAGGTGCGCTTGTTGTAATGAAAGCTGAAAAGATAGCTCCTAAACTGTGGATGCTTAAAGGAGAGACAATACAAGAAGAAGAAGCATCTGTTGCATCGAGTAATTCAGCAGAAGAATCAACGATGTTGTGGCACCGCAAGCTTGGTCACATGTCAGAAAAGGGTTTGAAGATTCTCACTGAACAAAAGCTTCCGGGATCAAAAAGGTATCATTACCCTTTTGTGAGCATTGTGTCACTAGTACGCAACACAGGTTGAAGTTCGGCAATTCGAATGCCAGAAGTAAGGATGTTTTGGAGCTAGTTCATTTTGATGTTTGGCAAGCACCGGTTACATCTCTCGGGGGTGCAAGATACTTTGTATCTTTTATAGATGATTATTCGAGGAGATGTTGGGTGTATCCAATCAAGAAGAAGGCAGATGTGTTTTCAGTTTTCAAAATCTTCAAAGCGCAAGTTGAACTTGAATCCGGTAAAATGATCAAGTGTCTGAGGTCAGATAATGGAGGTGAATATACTAGCAATGAGTTTGAAGCATTTTGCAAACAAGAAGGCATCAAAAGACAGTTCACAGTTGCATATACTCCTCAACAGAATGGAGTAGCAGAGCAGATGAACAGGACTTTGTTAGAAAGAACAAGAGCAATGTTGAGGACTACAAGACTAGCCAAATCATTTTGGGCAGAAGCAGTGAATACCGCCTGTTATGTGATAAATCGTTCTCCGTCAACAGCAATAGACTTGAAGACACCGATGGAGATGTGGACTGGTAAGCCCGCTAATTATTTGCACCTTCATATAATTGGATGTTCTGCATATATGATGTACAATTCCCAAGAAACATCGAAGTTGGATCTGAAATCCAGAAAGTGCATTTTCTTAGGGTATGCTGATGGTGTTAAGGGGTATCGCTTGTAGGATCCCAGTATCCACAAGGTAGTTATCAGTAGAGATGTAATATTTGCAGATGATAAGTTACAAGAAAAGGACATTGATAGCACTTCAAAAGAAACACCAAAGACTACCACAATTGAGATTGAAAATAAACAAGAAGTAGATTCTTCTGAAGCAACACCAGAGCACGAAGAAAAAGAACAAGCTGAGCATATAGCTCCAGAACTCAAAAAGTCGACTCGAGATAAGAGACCGCCAGCTTGGCACTCAGATTACCTTATGGGATGCAATATTGCATACTGTCTATTAACAGAGGATGGAGAGCCATCAACTTTCCATAAAACTATAAACAGTCAAGAAACTTCTATGTGGATGGCAGCAATGCAAGAAAAAATTGAGGCACTCTATAAGAACAAGACTTGTGAGCTTGTTCCACTACCACAAGGAAGAAAAGCTATTGGCAACAAATGGGTTTACAAAATAAAGCGAGATGGCAATGACCAAGTCGAGAGATATCGTGCTAGATTGGTGGTAAAAGGATATGCTCAGAAAGAATGTATTGACTTCAATGAAATATTTTCTCCTGTTGTTCGGCTTACAACAGTTAGAGTAGTCTTAGCTATATGTGCTACATATGACTTGCAATTAGAGCAGTTAGATGTGAAAACTGCATTTCTTCATGGAGAACTTGAAGAAGAGATTTATATGCTCCAACCAGAAGGATTTGAAGAAAAAGATAAAGAGAACTTGGTTTGCCGATTGAACAAATCTCTATACAGTCTAAAACAAGCGCCGAGGTGTTGGTATAAGAGATTTGATTCCTTCATCATGAGCCTTGGATACAAAATACTGAATTCAGATCCTTGTGCTTACCACAAGAGATTTGGTGATAGTGATTTTATCACTTTGTTGTTGTATGTTGACGACATGTTGGTAGCAGGCCCCAACAAAGATCGTATCAAAGAATTGAAGGCACAGTTGGCTAGGATGTTTGAAATAAAGGACTTGAGACCAGCAAACAAGATTCTTGGGATGCAAATTTACCGAGACAGAAGTAATAGGAAGATTTGGCTTTCTCAGAAAAACTATTTGAGGAAAATCTTGCGGCGCTTCAATATGCAAGATTATAAGCCAATTAATACCCCTCTTCCTATTAATTTCAAGTTATCCTCAAGTATGAGTCCTAGCAAAGAAACAGAGAAGATGGAGATGTCTCGAGTACCGTATGTATCAGCAGTGGAGAGTTTAATGTTCGTTATGATTTGTACAAGACCAAACATTGCACAAGCAGTGGGAGCGGTCAGTCGATACATGACGAATCCTGGTAGATAGCATTGGAATACAGTAAAGAGGATCCTGAGATATATCAAGGGAACCTCAGATGTTGCGTTATGTTACGAAGGATCAGACTTTGTTGTCAGAGGCTATGTCGATTCAGATTATGCACGTGATCTTGACAAAAGTAAATCCACTACAGGATATGTGTTTACTCTTGCTGAAGGAGCTATAAACTGGGTTTCAAAGCTGCAGTCTATCGTGGCTACTTCTACGACAGAGGCAGAATATATAGCAGCTACACGTGCTAGCAAAGAGGCAGTCTGGTTGCAAATGTTAATGAAAGAGCTCGGACACAAGCAAGAGAAGGTTTCTCTATCTTGTGATAGTCAGAGCGCTTTGCACTTAGCAAAGAATCCAGCATTTCTCCATAAGACAAAGCATATTTGCATACAATATCATTTTGTACGGGAGAAGGTGGAAAAAAGAAGTGTGGATATTCAGAAAATCCATACTAAAGATAACCTAGCAAATATGTTGACACGGCCAATCAATGCTGACTAGTTTATATGACGTCGATCCTCTATTGGCCTGGTGGAACATAAGCAGCATGGAAATAACAATATAGAAAGAAAGCAAGAGCTACAACAAAAGTGACTTTAAGTGGGAGAAATGTTATAGTAAAGCCACTTTTATAGAAGCTTGTATATAAGTTTTGAAAAGTAAGAGTTCGAATCCAAATCAAGCTCTTTAACTTGCTAAAGGATAAAGCTTTATCCTTAAGAGTTCAAAACTGAATCGAACAATCCTATTGGCTAAGTCAAAGGCGGTGTAAGATTATAATGATTAAAACTTAGACTTGACAACTAAGCATGAGTTGTAAAGGAAGAAGAAGAATTCAAGTCAAATTTGAAAACCGCATAGCTAGCGACAACCAAACACGAGTTGTCTATGACGGTTTAATTTTCTTAGGGATTAAAAAATGAACTCTATAAATAGGGCAAGAA
Source organism: Nyctanthes arbor-tristis (assembly GCA_963692815.1). Lineage (NCBI taxonomy): Eukaryota > Viridiplantae > Streptophyta > Magnoliopsida > Lamiales > Oleaceae > Nyctanthes > Nyctanthes arbor-tristis. The sequence continues at coordinate 50,188 of CAVNYN010224168.1, forward strand.
TTCATAAGCTTTCATAGCCTATTCCTAGAGAAGAGAGAGGAGTTTTAGAGAGAAAAAAGAGAGGCTATTTTTTCTCTCTAAAGGTGTATTCCGGTTTTTCCTTCCTAGAATAGAGTTGTTTTCTCCTATAATAAGAGAGAAATAATCCATTGTGTTCTCTTTATGTGTGGAGAGAAGATGTTTTAATCCTTTTGCAAGTATTGAAATTATTCTACAAGTTTGCCCCTTGTTTATTGTTCATATATTTTTCTTAGTTTCCTCATTTCAACTTTAGTTGTAAAGTTTGCTAGTTCTATAACTTTCTCCACAAAAGGTAGCATTGGAATCTAAATCGATCCTAACATCAACATTAGACCAGTTTCTAAGGCAATGATAAGTATACCAAGAAAATTAATTGTGGTTTGAACTGTGATAAATATTGTACGAGATTTGAGTTCGAACTCTCTTATTCTTCCCATCTCCGTTGTAATTAAAAAATAAAAAACAGAAAAAGTTAACATATTTAACTAGAAGACAGAGTAGTGCTACTTGTACATTCTTTTTTAACACCTGCACTTTGACAACTTCGACAATGTAACGTCTGATACCACGAGCATAGCATTGAATGATTCGTTAAATCAGTATACAAAACCAAAAACTCTTTTTGGAATCAATGTACGAGATTAATCGGTCTACTCAATTACGTCATATAGTCTTGCGCTTCCATAGTCCATCTTAAGACTTGGCTATACAGTTTGATGCCAAGCTGGTCCCTAGATGGCAATTGGGTAAAAGCCTGTAGTTGCAGTCATTTTGTTCACCAAGGTATGGACTCTGATGCCATCACCACCCAGAATATTGAGTCTTCCTTCGATTAACTTTGTGTATTCCACAAAAATTGGATACCAAAGAAAACCATTCTCAAGCCTCTTTGCGACTTCGCGTCAAGGTAAAACTCGAGGATATCACTGCTTTTGATCCTCAAGAATGGTCTGGTCTCATCAATATGGTATTTCATATTAATGCCATACTGATCTAAATCAGTGTCAATCTCTCTACATAAACGGGCCATCAGCTCTATAAACAATCGCTAGGAATCAATATGCCAACACAATGTATTCCAACGAGTTCCAAGTATATGCTGAAATAAAACATCACTCCTGTCACAGTCTTCCTTTATTTAAGTCGAACATGTTGCACAGTACAAGGTTCAAAAAACTACGTAAATTTTTTGAATAAAGCAGAAACTAGTAAATCAACAACTCATTCGTTCATATATTCATATTATATGACGAAAATTATACATTCCAATATAGCTATATTTTAGGCATCATACCTGTGAAGGAACAACAATGGAATGGTCTGAAAATTTATGCACCTGTAGTATCACAAGGTTATGGATGAAAAATAAAATTCCATCATTTCAGCTCAAATCGTAACTGTCATTCCGTTTGGTATTATGGGGATGAAAAATTGTGGGTTAAAAATGTACAGGTTGCATTATGTTAAAATAATTGTCAAATTTGCCTTCATGCATATTTGAGTGAATTCCGGTTATACATGAAAGTTTGAGGGTTTCATGGTATTCACTATTCAGAATACTTCTGCCCATTTTTTACTATGTAGAGCACCACTTCAAATTCTTTCACACTGATTTCACTTTACGGTTGGATTCCACTGCAAGAAAGCGGTATATACTCCTTTCTTAATTCCACCGCGAGAAAGCGGTATACTAATACTTTCTTATACTTGAAATATGTGACAACAAATATGTCAGATATAATTAAATAGGACACTATAGTTGAATGAACTCTCCAGATCCTTAACTACACCATTGCTATTGATGTTCTAGTTGGCACTTGTCCTGTTTCATTATCCATAACAATGTTGCAGTGCTCCTCATGGCCAAAAGACATCCTAGGAAGTTGCCAAAGGTTATCCCTGCTTCAAAAAAATTGCGACTGGTTTTCTCTCCCTCTGTGACCCATCACCCACAATAAGCTGTACTCGTTAATATTAGCCAACATTCCATTGCTTCTACCATTGTATACAAGTTCAATGTATGATTTTAACTGCCACTCAAATTTACCAACCCCTATAATTCCTTTATTTCCTAGACATCCCTCCTCAGCATCATTCCCTGGTTGAGCCGCTTTAGAGGCTAAGTTGGTAATCCTTAGAATTGATGACAAGGCATGTAGTCCTACTTGAGCATCCAAAATTGCAATAGAACCACAATAATCAAACTTAAAAGAACATGGGGACTTCCCAAAAGTTTGACAGTAAGCATTTTATTCATCAGACGAATGTAAGAGTTTGGTTCCACAGGATTCTATTATGTGGTTCGTCTGGCTGTAGCAGTACCTTAGTGACCTTTTGTACATTAACCATCCTAAAGCTGAACATTCTACAATTCAATAGAAAGAGTTCATTAAACTTCCTTCTTGTCAAGGGGGAAAAAGGGCCTCATATTAAGTTTCCCCTCCAACAAGCCGGAAGCCTGCATTTCAACCACTTAGCAAGCTCAACTCTGTAACAACACTATACTTTTACCCAATTTGATAACTAGTGACGACACTTTCATTACTACTTGAGGCAAGGGTGTTGGTTCATCTCCCACCTCTACCAACCTTAGTACATCAAAAGCAAACATCAGGTACAGTTTAGAATTATGCATATCACTTTATGTTAGAAACCTTCCCAGCTGTTAAAGCATAGTTCAGTTCGTTAGTCTTAACCGGTGGGGTATAGCTAACTATATGGAGATTAAAACAACAAACGGTTTATATGAAGTGTAGGTAGAAACCTAATCCTGGAAGGGAGGATGTTGAAGAGATTACCTTGATGAAAATTACATTTCTAAATGGTATAGAACATAGTTATTGAATTGAAAAGGTCAAGTTACGAAGAAAACACAGTACAACAGCATTAAACATCCAAATTGTAATTATTACCAGTACTTAAATGTCTACCTTTGCCAAATCAAGACGCTGGCAACCAATAGCTGCTACGGCCACTTGCTCATAAAAGTCCATTCTACATTTACAAGCAGGAGAAAGGTATGAGTCAATTCGACATTGCAAAGTACAGAAATGTAGTTCAAAATATGTAACGCCCAGCTTATGTTAAGTAAAGTGTTGAGTCAGCAACCAAAAATATTTAACAATAAAATAATACATTGAACCAGAAAGAGTGCCCATCAGGCAATACCAAAGTTGCATTGATGCAATCCTCCAGCTCAGCTATAGGTAAAAAGAAGATTATATTGCAAAACTATTCCAGAAAACATGTGTAAGTTGGAAAAGATGCCATTTAGATGATTCTTATACTTACATAATAGTCCAGAAGCACAAATATCAATCCCATGGTATAAACAAATGCAGGTAGATGAGTTTCAACTGACTCAGAAACTTCTGGTGGCCACTTACGTTCTTATCTCCCTTTACTGAGATATATTCATAACAATATACTGAACAAATATAATATCACCAAATTCACTAAAAATTAAAAAGTGAAAGTATTCTTATACATTCTTGACCATTCGATCGACTACTCACCCCCGACATCAGAATTTCACATAGAGATGTATTTTCATCTTGTTCTTTACAGAATTTTGCTTCAAATGTTAAACATGTACATCAACATTTAGAGAACACAAAAGGAAGTTTTTGCTCAGCGCATAGTACCATAACTCTATCGTATCTGAAACAGAGTGAAGCAAGCTAACCATACTTAAAATTTGACCAGATAATCATGGCTGAGAAGAACCAGAAGAAATTGCAATAAACGTATACTGCAACTACTTTCGTTTAATTGGATTTCCTAATATAAGAAACTAGAAAAAACCTTACCATCAATACTCTTTGTTGCAATAGCTACAAATGTATAGCTAAAATAAAAACTACACTAACTAAGATACAATATTGGCCAATCCTCAAACTCTCTTCACTTAGAATCAGCCTTTTACAACCTTTCTTTTCCTCTGAAAAGGAAGCGCAGATTTCAGTAGCAGTAACTTATTTAACTTGCCATATTCTCATCATCATCTTCTTCAACTTTCACCCCATCAAAAATTTCATAATCATCAAATCCTGTTCATTATGATGACAGAAATATAAATTACCCCAATATATAACATTCAATAATGAAGAAGTTTCATAAATAACTTTCTAATTACCTCCTCCCAACGCTTCAACATCATCAATTGGTGGTCCTAAGAGGACAGAGTTCCCTAAAGGTGGATCCACAGACATCCAGTCTGAATTCTCCGCGCCCTCAGACAATAATTCTTTGTCCACGATCCAGTCTTCGACAATACTGATGTTTTCGTATGAAATGGGATCCACAGTTTCCAGTTCTTTGTCATTCAACATCCTACAAAATAATAAAAAAGAGAACCACAATCATTTATATATTTGGTCTTAACCTTTCTGGAAGGCAACAACCTTAAATATCAAGAGGGTTCATTTCTCTACTTACATCTGCCTCAAAGACATGTTGTACTGAACAAAAACAAGGTCGTTGAGTCTCTGATGCTCCAAGCAGTTTTTCTTTTCATGCAAGCGTTCAAGAGGTATTTCAGTTGGATTATGCTTAATCAAGCTGCAAGTTTGACTAAGAATGCGGATAGCCAGACGAGCTAAATTAGGGCATCCCCCACCATACGTCGACCACCATTCAGCTAAAAAAATCAAACAGAAAAAGAAAATGCTGATTGCAGAATGCAAACCGTAGTAAGCATCAAAAGGAACATATGAGATGATAAAAATGCCTGGCATCTATGCTCAAATATCTTTGTTTATTATGGCTACTAATGTTATTGTTCTGTTCATGCAATGCCCCATTGTCAGTTTAGAGAGAGAGAGAGAGAGAGAAGAAACAAAATTATATAAAAACAATATTATTGTGAATTTGTGCAAGCAAGAGACCTTATTAACAAACACAATAAAATACGTCTTGATGTTCTTAGAAGTTCAAATTAGTTGCACATTTCCAAGCTTTGGGAAATCCTCTTGTTAGAAATGGCATGCCACTTCAGCATCAAAACATTCCCTTGATATATTCAGTATTCACCAAATTTTGAGTAAAATAACTCAAAAACAAAAATGCACATCACAGTAGAATTGCGGCAACCAATTAAATATAATAATGGCAAACAAGAAGCCTTTGTTTTATTAAAGGACGCTTACTGGGAAGTAAAGTGTCCCTAGCTCTGATGGCCATTTTCCTCCCAAAGTCTCCTGTACCACTGTGATAAGAAGCTGTTTCCTTCACAATTTTGTCCTGGATCTTTGGGTCAGACTCCAATTTTTCTATACAGTCATATACTAGTGACCGAATAAGCAGATGCATATCTCCATCAAGACTGTAGAAAAACTTCGGGTTAAAATAAAAACCTGCAGCATGAAGGGGGTGACGATGAAGTTGTTCCCACCTGCGATCTATGATGTTCCAATAAGTTGAATACTTTTTCTTATCAACAAATTCCTTCTTAACTGTTTCCTTCACTCGATATAGTCCTGCATAAATGAACCCCATACCCGGCCTCTTCAAGCTACCGATCTCTTCAAAAGACGTAAGAGTGGATCTGTTAAGCTAACAATTGAGACGCAGGTATCCCAGAATGACTGATCACTGATACAGTCTAATACAGCCAACGCCTCTGGTTTCTTTGATAAAGGGCTCTCCATCCACTCCTCAGAAGTAACCATGGATTGTAGATTGTGTCTGATATTCATCATGCGTTTCAGTGTCATAAAATCCGTAGCTGAGCGAGTTTTTCCTATATGGACCATATCAACTCCAAATGTATAACGTCTCATCATGTTCAAAACAATGCTATTGGTGTAGATATATCTCGAGATAAATTTTGCTTGCTCAAGCTTCACTTTTACCCAGTCAAGTTCTTTTATATCCTCAAGCACCAAATCTATGCAATGACCAGCACAAGGCATCCAAAATATGGAAGGGTAAGTATCCATCAGTCTTTTCCCAGCTATAACATAACGCTCCTCACCGCTAGTCACCACTTGCATCACATTTCTTACACCAACTTCTTCCACGGTCTCCTTGAGTAATTCGTAAAGACCATCTGTAGAATCTATAACATGAGATATGTCTACAGACCTCAAAAAAATTGTTCCCTCTGGACAATACACCAAAAAGTTTAAAAATCTCTTACTACTTTCAGAATTCCATTCATCTACTAGAAGAGAACAACCAGTCCTGTTCCAAGCTGATGTGAAGTGATGAACATCGTTCCTCACCTCCTGAACTGAGTTCTTCAAAATCCAGTTTCGAAGATCAAGGTACGAGGGGCCAACGACCCCTTCTCCTTGTGAAGCAATTGCATCAATCAGTGGCTGAAAATAAGGAGAGTTCACAGCATCTAAAGGTATCCCAACGTCATAGAAAAACCGCCCTATTGCCATATGTACTGGATTATTCACCTTCTTCGAGTTGGTAGGCCGAATATTACTGGAAACGAGTGCATTAAGATTGGCTTCAGCGGGGGCTTTTCTAACTCTTCCTTTCTTCTTTCTACCACCCATTTTGCTATAACTATCTTCTCTATTTACGTGCATATCTGCATTCTGTTCATGCATTTCAGGCACCGGCAGCAACTCTACTTCAGTATTTAAACCACAATTATTGTTCAACAGATCGACCCCACTAGTTTCAGGATTATCATAACTACCGGACATCTCTTCTGCAAGTTTCTGTTTTTTCCTCTTTTTTACAGCAATACCATTCAAACTCTCTAGCATTTGGAGCCTAACATCTGCTGGAACTCTCAAACAAGTAGCAGCA
>CAVNYN010224170.1:0-68462 GCA_963692815.1 Nyctanthes arbor-tristis
CGGAAATGTACTTTCTATTTTTAAAAATATTTCTGACGGAAATGTACTTTCCGTCAGAAATATTTTTAAAAATAGAAAGTACATTTCCGTCAGAAACATTTTTAAAAATATATTTTAATTCCCTTTTATAAAATCTTGAAAATTTTCTTTCTTTATTAATACTAAATATTGTTAATTAAACCTTTTTTTCAATACGTTTGAGATAAGTTTTATTTTTTTATTACGATAATAATTCATCCAATTACTTTATTAATACGTTTTAATATGCACAATGTTCTATAATAAATATACATTAAATTTTAAACTAAGAAAATATATAGGAAATATATTAACTTTTTTTGCAAACTAGAAGTTAACTGATATATATAGCAAGTTAAATTTTGCTCTAAATTTAAAAACATGCTAAAAAATAAAAAGTGTTATTAAACAATCAACAACCCTTAGATATGAAATAGAAAATGATTTATGTTTTTGTATCCGTAATTAAAAGTACAAACTAAAGTTTTAAAAAGAAAAAAGAAAATCAATAACAAACACGAACAATCTCCACGAAGGACACCAGTTGGCATGGAACGGAAATAAACGTCAAAAATAGAATCTCAATATGCATAACAATCATTGTACTTTTGAAATTCAGAAGGAATTGCTGGACATATGTGCGGCATGTGGACATATATATATAATCATTTCCTTCTGTTACATTCGCATATATGACCTATACACTTTTTTTATGAAAATGTCAATTACATGCACTCTTATAATGTTCGGCAACAAGAACTTTAATCTTTTATCAATTATTTTGTGGTTAATATTTAAATCACATTCTTGCTAATAGAATCCAATCAATTTTAGTAAATCTTCTTTTATTATTTTTAGTTTTAATTAATAATAAATATATAATGTAGAAAACTAGGGGCAAAACATTATATTAATGACACACTCAAATAATTAATTTCAGGGTATAAATGACATATTTAATATAAAACAAACATTTTAATCATCGTTGAAGATTTTTATTTGATGTTATTTGGTGGTTAAAGTTTAAAATAATGGTTGTAAATAAAATTCTTTATAGTTATTAGGTTTTTAAAACAAAAAAAATTCACGTTAATCAAATTTTATTTTAATAGAACAAAAAAAATTAACAGAGCATTTTTTTTAATTAACAATGAATATATATTACGGTCTAGAAAAGAAGTGTAAAATTTTTTATATTAATTAACACAGACAAACAAATTTAGAGTATAAAGGACATATTGAAATAATATAACAAAAGTTTAATTAACAAAAAGCCTCAGTGTTTGAAAAGGAAAATGCAATATTTTTTGATTGGGAAAATTGTTAGAATATACTCGAGATATACACCAGGCCAACTCGTTAACAACACAACATCAGCCGATCTTCCCCAACCACCAGGTCTTGAGTTCGAAACCCCTTAGGTGCAATAGGGAAATAAATTTCGCGGGTTAACGGTTTGGGTCGGGCCAATAACAGCCCACATGTGGGAGGGCCAATAACAGCCCCCATGTAGGCAGGGTCGTAGTGTAACCCCGCGACCCTCTCACGGGTGAACATAACTCTATCTTACTGGGTATGGGACATAGAAACTTTATATTTATCCCTTTGGCTTTGACTATCAGAAATTACTTGTGTACTTGACTTGATGTTAATTTTATATTCCCTCTTTGTTGCGTCGCACTTTTTTTTACCATATCATCTCATATTATTAGCGTTTAATGATAGCAAAAGCACTTGAGTTATTGGTCTCGACTCAAAAATGAGGCTAGTACTTTACAAATACAAAACTTGATTTTGTATTTAAAATTAGTTTAAAAAAAGAGACAAGATGCTTTCGCTGCGCACTCAATACTCATATGTATAATATATTATAATAAAAAAATATGATATCTTTTTAAGTTCATACATATAATTTTACATATTATCATGGTATTATAATTGTTCAACAAATATTGGGGCTACACACAATGAAACTTTGGCCACATACCGAAATCTTGATCACGTACATGCACTTTCTCTATCATTGGAACAATCCGGCTATAAAGTTCTTAATTCAATACCCACAAGGTTGTAAAAGAAAATTAGAGAAAGGGAGTGAGTACAAAGTACCTAGTGAGTAACAAGGTATTTTGGTTCACTAGATGCAAGCTTTATCTTTAATTATGCATAAGGCTAAGAAAATCGTTTTTCATTCACAAAAACAAGAAAAACCTTGGATGTACAAGAAGGCCCAAACCACTAGTCAGATTATTCCCCATGGTACGCACAAGATTTATATCAATTTTTAATGGCCATAGATAATTAAGTGGATCTACAATCAAATTCCAATTGAGGCCTATCGGAATTGCCATATAGATCACGTAGCACCACAGAGAAATCACAAAGACAAGCCACCATGCTATTCATTACCTACTCAAGTACCATTAAGCAGCTCCTAGAATGGGGAAATACCACATAGTATATCATTGAACAAAACAAAATGGGTAGAGTATCAATTAGTGATATAAATACAAGAAATAAATTCCTTTATTCAAAGTGATGCATGATAGAGAGTAAAATATAAAACGAGAATCAAAACACAAGTTACTTACTGTTTTAACTTGATTTTCCCAACGGTTTTTGTCAAATTTATAAAGTAAAAATATTAATTCCTATTTTAAGATTGCACGATGTTGAGACTATCAACAGGCAGTCATAATGCTGCTGTCCCTACATCTTTTCTATTTTAAACTAGCCTTTTGCTCATTCAATCACTTACTTTGGATTGTTCTAAGCTGAAAAGGGTCTTCAAAACCTTAATTACTCAATCAAAGTTTTACTTTATGTTAGAGTTTTGGTGAGTTTTACTTAAAGTTCTTCCACCTTTCCATTTATAGACAGATTTTTTAGTGGTTTTGGATAAAAAAATCTTGAGATCCACCAATAAGAACTAAGACAAATGTTTCCAGATAATTCTTGGATATAGCCAATGAGAGTAAGCACAAATGTACTCTTAGATTTTTTGGAATTTTTGCAAATAAGAACTAGGACAAATGTCCTCTTTAATTCACTGTGTGATTTCTTTAGAATAAGCAAATGAAAAGCTAGGATGAGGAGATGTGGCTTCTTAGCTGGTATTCACTTATTTATTACTCTTGAAGTCCTCCCACTTAACATAATATTACAATTATGTAGTTATATTTTGGGTCATGCTAGTCAATAACCTCATTCTTATTTTTGGTGTCATTTAGGTAATAATCGTTTAGTCCTATGACATATTTATTGTAAATTCAAGTAATTATTCAATCTCCGTCGAAAATAATTGCCTCGCCACTTAATTTATTCTAAAATTTTCTGGGATTTTATAATCATACTGGCTATAAGTGCTTATCCTCTCATGGTATTCTATTATAAGGATACTTATTTGGAGGGTTAAGTGGAGTTTTTCCACAAAACCTTCATTGGTTTTCTTTAATGTACCAATTCGCTGAAGTGGCTGGTGACTAAGCCAAGATAGTGGGGCCCAGATTAAAATTTTGAAAACAAAAAGGAAAAAATACAGCAGCTCGCGTACTTTTTCTTCCCAAACACTGACGTTCCATCCCCCCTCCCCCCAAAATTTCTGAAACAGTGAACTCCTCCCCCCCCCCCAATCTCATCCCCCTGCCGCCGAGCCCCACCGGCACTAGAAAACAGGGCGCAACCAGCCCATCTCAACACCACACCCCTCTCTCTCAATTTGTGGCAACTCATACCCAAAACCCAGAGTCCCCAACTTCGAACCCACTGAGCCCACTCGCCTCACTCCGTCACTGGAGCTGGTGATGAAAAAGCTTTGCACCCAAGTCGAATTCACACAAACAAGAAGAGCTTCAATGATGAACGAACTTGGACAAATTCAAGAAAGTAAAGTCCTTCTTCCCGGCGCTGCCCACGCAGCCCGGCCCAAAAATGTTCGCACCCACCCATCCTCTCGACTTTGTGGCAGCTTATGCCCAAACCCCCTTCCCCAAGGTATGGTACAAAGCAAAAAATTGTGGTTTATGTTTCAATTCTTTCTCAATTTGGTACAATTCCAGAACGTTTGTTCTCTTTAAAATAGTATAATTTTTTTGATGAACTTTGTGAAGGAGTTACAAGCAAATTATTAAGCTTAGCCGACCAAACATGCACTGATAATCTTCCTGTCTAAGTCAAAGGTTTATATATTGCTTTGTCCCTATAAATTCAGGATACATATAGATAAATTGCAAACTGCTATCAACTTTCTCTAGCAGTACTTGTAACAGAGCTGAGTTCTCATGTTTTTCTATCTTTCTATGTGAACAGATGGCTTATGCTTCCCATATTTCTCTTAATAATAAACATCAAAACATAAAATTCACTGGTTGAAAGTTTAGTGTTAAAGTATTTCAACATGGTGTAGAGATATGATTCTTTTTAGATTATGATTCCCTTTTTTTTTCCCGTGCCAAGTTGAGTTTGAATGTAAATATAAACTTGTGATTGGAGGCTGGAAGTGTTGAAAATATTAGATTATGATTCCTTTTTTTTTTTTCCGTGCCAAGTTGAGTTTGAATGTAAATATAACTTGTGATTGGAGGCTAGAAGTGTTGAAAATATTAATTTCTATTTTTGCTTTGAACTTGTTGGTTCTTTTGAAGAGAAATATTATTGCCATAGCTATTTGTCCAGTTATTTAGTGGTTTTGGATGTTAACACATTGGAGTCACAATTATGGTAATTAAGTCTTGAACATTAATCGATCTGACTTGAAACCAGTTTGCTTCCTCTTGTGACTATGTTCCATTTGCATCATACGATGTTGATATGAGAGTGCAATTTGTTATTCTTGGATTTGGTGTATTTACTAATTGACGACGTGCGTAGGTAAACGCTGATGATGATTTGTGTAAATTTGTTACTGAAGAAATATGTTGCCCATATATCAGTGGAATTGAACGTCAAGGTGTCACTATTCAATTTCCACTAGGGAAAAGATATATTGCAGTTGACTGAAGACCACTTCGAGCTTTTGGTAGAACTTGTGTTTGTGATGAAATGTATTGCTACTTGTTGCTGTAAACTTTGTAAGGAGTACCATTCTTCTGTGTTTGGATTGTACTCATCCATGCTTGCTATTCAAGTGTGGTATTTGCATTGGCATTTAGTGTTGGTTTGAGCTCAATTTGTGATCTTTCTTTCACTGTCATTGAGTAATTGCATTGAAATTACAATTCACTCTAGTGCAATCATACAGAGGCGGATTTAAGGGGGGACTGAGCTGGGCTGTAGCCCAAGTCAATCCTGGCCCAGATGCTCTTTGATCCTTTTTTTTTTTAAATTAAATAGTGCAGCCTGTGTAAACTTTTTGCAGCCCATGTTGTGAAACCCACCCTAAGAAAAGTGTTAACAGCAATTCAGCAATTGTAATTTGTAAATCATAGTCCAGCCCAAAGAATAAGTCCATATTGTATGATTTTGATGTAGAGAATTTGTTGAAAAATAGATTTAAATTCTCTTGTAGATGAATTTTCCATTAGAAAACCACGTCGGGAACAACTTCAAATTAAATTAAAAAAAAAAGAACTTTTTCTTTATATGAATTTATTGTATTAATTTTATTAATTTATGGCCCCTGTTACCTAAATTCCTAAATCCGCCACTGCAATCATGTTAACTGTGAATCATATTGACCATAATTCATTTGCCAAGTAAATCTTGTTGCTTGGAAGACGTAGTCTTCGGTGTTGAAGGGAGGGAAAAAAAAAACCAATGATTTATAATGACAGCCTTATGCACTGATCAAAAAATTAATTATATTTGAATTAACCAATCCCTGTTTAAACGCATAGTCTATGAATTAACTTGTGCATCATCAAAAGGGCTTCATGAGTATCGCCAAAAGCATGTGCCTGGTTACAAAAAGAACAACGAAGTTAGGCTACATGTATGAATGAATTTCTATAGAAATTTTACATAGTCTCCCATAAAAATCGGATGTAACCAACCTGTAAATATCCCAACATGAGCCTCAACTATGCAAAACAAAAATCCAACAGTAAATTTCCCCATCAATCGCCTAAAGAAAACACAAGAATTGTGCAAAAAAAGGATTAAATATCGTTTTTCCCGTAACTATGAGAATAAAAATCCAACTGTGAATTCCCCCATCAACCACCTAAAGAAAACACAAGAAATTTTCACATAACCATTCGAATTTCTTTCCCATAACTATGAGAACAAACATAGATAAATCCTTAATTAATAGAAATTTCTACATAAAATTTAACACGGTCTCCTCTGCAAATAGGAGGTAACCAACTTGTAAATATCCCATTGTCATCACTGAATTTGCAAAACATAAACCAAAATTACATATTCCCATCAATCACCTGATGAAATTAGATGACAATCACGCAAATTCATTAAGAAGTGACAATGATAGTAATTAACCTTCAGAAAAGGAGACTGATTCAAATTCAAATAGTTAAATTAAGAACATATACGAAAAGAATGAACCTAATCGAGTTACTTTCTCCATTATACCTATTGTACTCGTAGCTCATGTTGTTCTGCATATACTGATACGGGAATGAGAACTCAGGTCAGTACGGCTCATCGACCAAGCTAGATCTGTAGAAGCAAGGAAAAATATGTGTTAGAATATAAGAACAGTTCCAAAAATAAAGCATACTAAAAATGTACAAAATAAATGAATACTGTTTGACAAGCTTGAGAGGTGACGGCTAAGATGTCCTCGGCACTGGGGTCTGACACGTCCTTTTGTGAGGTCCAATGCGACGGCATTCATTGCAATGTTTACTACGCTGTGACATTACCCTCTCTCTAGAAGATTTAAGACGCTTGCTAGACCCTTTGGCCGCGGTGGCTCTAGATCTCTTACAACAACCTGTGCGCCACTCAAACGCCTCTCAATCTGTGTTACAACATGACCTCTATTATCCATTTGATTTACGACAATCTTTGCATTCTTTAATAGCTTAGACAGGTAGTTGCTTTGCGCCTTAGTCCAACGCTTGTAGTCTAACGGCTCCTCTTCTTGACAAAAAAAAACCTACCCGGTAGGAGCATTGGCCAATGGTTGATATAGGGGGTTGACCTTTGCACTCTTTGTCCAACGTCGCAGTATATACTACTCAGGCATAACCATTACTTGCTCACGTCTCATCCAACAAAGCATATGCCTGCACAGAATCCTCTCAAATTCCAAACTTATGGCAACTACACGATACATGCTCAGATGTGTAGCTATGTGTCAGCTCGTGATGTTGCGCACTAGAGCCGTCCAATGAAAATCGCCTGACCTCAAATGTCTGAGACTCATCTGTACTGCGCATAGCATGCCAGATATAGCGGGCACACTCTTCAAACTCTTTCTGGAACAAAAGGAATACTGTCTTCGTGTATCTCAGCACCATCTGCTTCTCCATTTCATAAGATGTAGAAGTCCTTGGAATTTTATTAAGATCTAGCCGCTAACTCCTTGTGCCGCTGATGACTGATGGCCCAGGAAAAACGAGTGATGCGCTCATTCAACGAGCATTTACTGTTAACCTATCTCTTAAAAAAAGAATGATTACTTTCAACCCGCTGGCTGCTTGACATCCCAACACAAAATACTATTTCACGTAAGCTGGCACCCATCGGTTACGAGTGATATATATGTGTGTGTGTGTGTATCAGCAAGCCACTTGATTTCCTGCGGCTTAGCAAGATTTATTTTCTCTTTTAGGTGGAGCTGGATCTGAGTGAGAGAGTGTTAGTGTATGATGATCTCTTGTGCTTTATGCTTTTGGGTCTGTCTTTGTGACTGTCTGTTCTACTCGACGTGATTATGCTTCTAGTGATTTGAGAGACCGAATCAACCTACTAGTCGAGTTTCAACGGTGAGGATTAGGGGTTCCAACTAATATTAGAATCGCGAACCTTTTCGGGTCCTTCGGGACCGAAATAAGTACTCTCGTTCTTTCTGTTTTTCCTAATTTCTGTTTCTGTGTTTGATCCGCGATCTGTGTGGCTAACACAAATGTTGTTTTTAGCATGGGACGATAAAAATAAATAAGAGCAATAAGAACGGGGCTCATCTCCATTTTCCGCCAGGGGGCGCAGCAGTCCATATAATTTTTGTGTGTGAGGGAAGAGGGGGTCCGCTCCCTAGATTCTTTTCCCCCACACGGGGGAAGAATATTTTATATATATATATATATATATAAAATAAAATATTATATTATTTATTTATTATGATGTTTGTTGATTAGGTTAATTATATAATCCTAATTAACTAAAATAATAGTGAACTCATTATAGTTAACCCGATCAGCTCACTTGGTGGTAGTTTATTTAGTTAGTTACTAATGCAAGTGCTATGTTATTTGATACAAGCATAGCACTAAATACTACTAATCCAGGTAAGTACGACAATTCCACCTACAGTACAAAGTTATGTGATATTATGTATAATGTTTATTCTGTATCTATGAATTGTTTGTGTTATATTAAATGTTAGTATATAGTATTATGTGTCATTTTATATGGAATGTTAGGTGATTCGTAAATCATTGATATTGGCATTGCCTGATTGCATGAGATCTATGTATACAGCACCATGATTTTATTGTTGCCCAGGTAGATAAACTTTCCTTAAGAGTAGTGTACTCTTAAGGAGTGTTGGGGGCCCGACAACTGGCTGATCAGGTATATATACTGGACGCAACATTGAGATCCTTGATTATTATTTATTGATAAGTCGATTTTTTTTCCTGAGCCGAGTTGCGGCGATGACAGACACTTAGGGGCGTTTCTAAGTCATCAAATTGACTAAGACGAACCCTCCAGCAGGGCAAGTGCGGGCAGATGATTTGGCCTTGTTGTGATGAGCTCACATGGTGCATTATACAAAGATATGGGCCCATATGTATTGTGGATTGTTATATTGTCATACTTACTGAGCATAGTGTTTCATTAATTTATGCTTTGTATTGTAGATATGGCACTTCCAGCGAACAAGGGCTGGATTTGTATGGACAAGCGGATCAAAATTTTTGAAGACTGTAAGGAGGTTCATCTCATGTGGACCACTACCCATTACACTCACATCTTGAGGATGGCCACTCCCCCTAGCAATGATGATAGTGTAAATGATAGTTGTATTACACTCAGGTCTACTCAACCCGTACGAGTAAGTTTATCCGTACGATTATGAGTGCCAGCTGATGCATACTTCGGATAGAATCATTATACATAGTGTTTTCTAGGATGACTGCTCTGATCAGCTCCTACTAGTCCTGCTACCACTTTTGATCTTGGCCACCTTTACTAGGTATGGCATGGTAGTGGTTGACTTAATTTTTGGCAGTTGTAAATAGGGAAGTAGAACTTACACTACTACAGAATTTGAAATAAAAAATGACATTATACGTCGGTTCTTGCAAAAAACAACGCCTAAATAGCACGTAGTGGCATTTTTGAAATTAATTTGCTTATTATACACGTCGTTTCCATAGAGGAACCGACGTGTATATCGTACGCGTGACATAGGTGTCGGTTGTCTTATGCCAACCAACGCCTATTTGTTATTATACACATCTGTTCCTTGTTAGGAGGCATTGGTTGCTTGAAATTATATTTATGCCTATAAAGCATAGGCATAAATATATTTATAAATTAGGTATAAGCAACCGATGCCTATGCTTTATATATTTATAAATTATATTTATGCCTATAAAGCATAAAGCAACCGATGCCTATTATATATAAAAAAAAATTTCTATATAATAGGCATCTGTTGCTTGAAAGCAACCGATGCCTATTAAAAAAATATTTTCTATATAATAAGCAACCGATGCCTATGCTTTATATATTTATCTATATATATAGATACGCCCATTTAATTGCCTGCCAGATCTTTGAAGCGGACGATAGCGAGAAGACTTATTTTCCCTTTTTGATGATGCTTCCATATTCTCATGCCTTTATTTTTCACTTCTGCGCCTACTCTTTGTGCTTAATACCACAGGACATTTAGCAGAAGCTGGTGGAGGACGAGATGACGGCTGCAGGGCGGCGGTGGTGGTGGTGGTGGAAGACGAGATGTCTGTCTGTGACTAATTATAATGATTTTGGTAAATTACAACCCTCCATTAATTTTTTTTTTTTGTTTTATGGTAGGGATTGTTGCTTCTCGATTGTATGCTGGCATCTCCCAAGTATTGAGATTAAGATATTTTATTTGGCATTGGCTCTATTTTCTTTTATGGAAAACGAGTTTGTGATTTTTATGGCACAGTCAGAAACTTATTTGTGTTTGATGAAAAAAATGCCCTATAAAATTTAAATTTTGAATTTTGGATTTGAATTTTGAGTTTGAATTTTGAATCTCGATGGGTTTAGTTACATTGGCTGGCGGATCTAGAGAAGGACCCGAAAAAAATGACAATAGGCATCGATTGTTAAGTAGGAACCGACCGGTTCCTACTTAACAATCGATGCCTATTGACTTTAGGCATCTGTTCCTACTTAATAACCGATGCCTATTGTCTATTTTATTTATTTATTTTTTTAAAAATTGGTTTTAGGCGTCGGTTTTTGTGAAACAACTGACGCCTATAGTTATTTTTAGGCATCACTCAACAACCGATGTGTATACCTTAACAATTCGCGTTGCTGCCAATAGCATCGTCGCCACAACCGACGCGTATTCCTTATTACAACCGACGCCTATTATGCTTTTCTGTAGTAGTGTTATCTGTTAATTAAAAAAAATTGTTGTGACTTTGCATTATAAATATGGTTTGTTTTTTTTATATCTATTTTGCTCTTCTTTAATTTGTTAAATTAACGTGTCTTTTCTTTTTCAATCATTTCAACAATCCTTTTATTTTCAAGTATTATATGGATTTTGTTATAAAATCCTCTTTTTATTAATAAATTAACTAAACTATATCCCCTAGTGTCACAACTAGAAAGAGTGGTATCAAAGCTTAGGTTTTAATAACCTCCTGTAGACTATGACACGAACATCCTATGTCTTTGGAATCTCGACCTGCTGGTAAGTGCCAAATGAATAAAAACAAGATAGGATATTATTGTACATACATGCATTGAATATTACACGTTATTGCATAAATATTATAGTTGGGTACTAAATATATACATGGGTTAAAAAAAAAAGGCGCATTTAGTAGAGAAGTCAAGGCGATGATGCCTCTGAGTTCTAGCTTTCTGATGCTCCAGTCGACTGACTTGAAATACACCTAAGACTTATTTCTGGAAGGACACTAGGCGTACTAGATTCTCCTTCGGAAATATGTATACTTCTTCATCTAGTATCCATGGGGTTGTTGGAAAAACTTGGAGTTTTCCCAGAAATATCAACACTTCTCCTTCCCCTAATTGGTCTAGATGCTTCATATCTCTCTTCTTCTATTTCCTCAATTTCTGCTGTATGAGAAAAATGGGGTAATTCGGGAAGTAGGTGGAGTACTTACTGAATGGGTAAAATGGGCAGCACCAAATCTTTGTTCCAAAAACTCGCTAATAAGCATCCCATAATAAAGATTTCTTGGCTGATCCGTTCCCCTAGCCACCATTATCATCCTGCGTACGATAGCAAGACACATATTGG
This sequence comes from Nyctanthes arbor-tristis, assembly GCA_963692815.1. Lineage (NCBI taxonomy): Eukaryota > Viridiplantae > Streptophyta > Magnoliopsida > Lamiales > Oleaceae > Nyctanthes > Nyctanthes arbor-tristis. Next base: position 11,645 of record CAVNYN010224170.1, read on the forward strand.
GCATGTTACCGGTCATGATTTTCCATATAAACCATAGGTCTTCCAATTTCACCTCTGAATGCCGACCAGCTCGAGGATTGAGATTTTCACAACTTATAGCTTGTAAAATTCTTTCATCGACACCAAGATCTTTGACGCTAAGTCTAGCCGCTTGAAGGTCAGATAGGTCAGGTCTTTGATACACCACCCTACTAGCCTCTAGCTGGTCAAAAGAAGAATCATATACGACTCCCCTATTGGGCATCCCAGTAACTTGAGAAATGACTTCAGGAGTTACCAAAATACTGGTATTGAAGACAAAAGTCATGAAACCGTCAGGCCCCACAAGTCTAATGTTTCCCTGTTATCGCGATCTTTAAAGATAAAATTAGAATAAAACACTTGTACTAAGTAATGATGTAGTACCGACTCCATGATAAAAAGTTAAACCAACGAAAATCCTGAAGCCTCCTAGTATATCGAAAATTTACTTACTGCAAGCTGTTAAAGTCGACTCCTTTGCCGGGCTCGACCGTCAAATCTTTAAAACTTTGAAAATGATCCCAATGCTTGTGCATAGGAAAATTAGCAAAGTCAGTATGTGGTACAATTTCTTGGGGGATTGAAGGACCCGCTTCATCCCTTCTTGAGCGAGAGCGAGAGAAAAATCTTCTCATTTCTATAATAAATTAAATGAATATTTTAAGAATAATAACGAGTATAATGATAACAAATTGAAAATATAATAAATTCTCCTAAAGACTTGTATTATTAAATATAAGTGAAATAAATATAATTATATTAGCTATGATTATAAGCCAACAATGTTTGTTGCTGTCATTACGGGTAAGTACATTTACATTGTAATGCTTGGCATATATGCCTTATTTGTGCAGTAATTAGTTACTACCTACGTCCCATAAAAATAAGTCCATATCAACTAATCTCGTAGATTAAGAAATGTGAATTAATGTAGTTGAAAATACAAAATTTACACTTAATTTTCTAATATACTCTTATTCAAGACTAATTCAATTTAATGCACTACAAATTTATTAGTAGTTGGATTAAGGGTTTATTTGGAAAAGAAATTAATTATTCAACCTTATTTATATAAGTGGACTATAATTTGCGACAAATTAAAATAGAAACTGGGTCTATTTTATGGTACGGAGGTATTACTAATTAATCTTTGATTATTAATCTTATGTTCCTTTCTATAACTATTTTTTTTTTTTTTTTATAAAACTAGTTAGTAAAGAATATTATAAATGTGGTGTTAGATGGCTGACCCTATGGAATCATATACTAACGGTAATAACCGTGATGCCCTTGTGGAATGACTTGCGGCTCTGGTCGAGACTCAATCCCATCAAATTATTCAACAAATGCAGCCGTCAGTGGGACCTCGATTAGACGAGAACGCAGGAGAACGCTTTAGAAAATTAAACCCACCTATATTTGAAGGAGCAATGGATCCAATGAAAGCTGAAGAATGGTTGAGGACGATATAAAATATGTTTACATATAGTCGGATTCCCAAAAATGAAAAGGATAACTATGCTTCTTTTATGTTGAGGGGAAGCACAGGATTTTTGTGAGATACTGTTCAATGTATCGCAAATGATTTGGGAAAAATTCAAGGAAATATTCCTCAATAAATATTTTGCTGCTGCGGCCCAACGTCAAAAGGTGAATGAATTTATTCAGTTGCGCCAAGGACAAATGTCGGTGGGTGAATATATAAGGAAATTTGAGGAATTATCCCGTTTTGCTTCCCACATTGTTCAACAGGATGAACATAAAGTGGAATGATTTTTAGAGGGACTGAAACCAGATTTATATAGGGGTGTTAGAATTGTGGGAATGTAGGGAACAACCTTTGTTAAGGTGGCAGAAAGGGCCTTAGAGGCGAAGGTAGCTGAGAGTAGGATATTCGAGTACGCAAGCAACGATAGAATAATTACCAAAAGCGTCAGTGGCAACATGGCGCCGGTAATAATAATTACTACAACAGTCCAAATAATCAGAAAAATAAAGGAAATTATCGCCCTCCTACTGGAAATCTAGAAAAGAAACCAAGGACCAATCAGATGCCACCCAATCGTCCTAAATGTCTTAGATGTGGTAGTGCTCATCCGGGGCCTGCATTACATGTAACGCTTGTAGCAAATTGGGACACATTGCGAGGAATTGCCCTGCTGGGTAGAAGCCAACGGGAAATCCTCATACTGCTAGAGTTTTTGTTATATCCGATAACTTCAAAATTTTGATGAGGCTCCCAATACTGACTTTGCAGTAATTGCAGGTAATTTACCTATTGTTGGTACTATTGTCTATACTTTACTTGATTCTGGAGCATCGGATTCTTTTATTTCTACACAGTTAGTTCGACTTGCTCATTTAAAGACTAGAATATTGAAAAGGGGATTAAATGTGAATGTACCTTAGGGATCAGCAATACAGGTTGATAGAATTGTGCGAAACTGTAAAATTTAAATAAATTCTCAACCCTTCCCTATAGATTTGATGGTGTTTGAAATGAATGATTTTGATATTATACTTAGAATGGACTGGCTATCTAAATATCAGGCCACCTTAGATTGTGTCCTGAAATTAGCTACCTTTCAATTGCCAGACAGGCCAATGACAAATTTTCGTAGGAATTTGAAATCACTGAAGACCCCTATAATCTCAGAAATAAAAGATCAAAAGATATTAAGACGGAAAAGATCAAAAGATGTTAAGACGGGGTTGCATGGGGTATATGGTTACTATATTCCCAAGGAAAGAAAAGAAGGAAACTCTTTAAGTGACATTCCTGTAATAAATGAATTCTCTAATGTTTTTCCTGGGGATTTGCCAAGATTGCCTCCAGATCGGGAGATTGAATTTCAAATAAATCTTTTACCTGAAACATGTCCAATAGCAAAAACCCCTTATTGTATGTCACCCACAGAACTCCTAGAATTACAAAAACAAACCCAATAATTACTGGATCAAGGATTATTCAACCAAGCTTCTCCCATTTGGGTGCTCCACTACTTTTGGTGAAAAAGAAGGATAGATCATTGAGGATGTGTATAGATTATCGAGAGTTGAATAAGGTGATTGTGAAGAATAAATATCCTTTACCCAGGATAGATGATTTGTTCGGGCTAAAGTATTTTCTAAGATTGACTTACGTTCAGGATACCATCAATTAAAAATTAAAGGAGAGGATACACCAAAAACTACTTTTAGTAATAGATACATACATTATGAGTCTTTGGTGATGCGTTTGGATTAACCAACGCCCTTGTAGCTTTTATGGACTTAATGAATCGAGTATTTAAGGATTTTTTGGATAAATTTGTGATCATTTTTATTGATGATATCCTTATCTACTCCAAAGATCATGCAGATCATGCTTATCACCTACGACAGGTGATGTTAAGATTAAGAAAATTATTCGCTAAATATTCTAAATGTGAATTTTGTCAGATAATATGGTATTTTTGGGTCATATAGTATCCGCTAAAGGAATTTTACGTGGCCACGTCTTATAATGTTATTGAAATACGTAGTTTCTTAGGACTAGCAGTTTATTATCAATGTTTTGTGGAGGGATTTTCTAAAACAGCAATTCTTGTTACTCAATTAACTCGAAAAGGAGTATCTTTTGCTTGGACAAAAGAATGTGATAAAAGTTTGGCAGAACTTAAGCATAAGTTAATCATTGCATTTGTCTTAACCATCCCTTCAGTTTCAAAAAAGTTTGTGGTGTACAGTGATGCCTCAAAAAATGGATTAGGTTGCGTATTAATGCAAAATGGGAAGGTTATAGCCCATACGTCGCGACAACTAAAGGAATACAAAAATAGTTACCCAACACATGATTTGGAGTTAGTAGCAGTTGTATTTCTTTGAAAATTTGGAGACATTATTTGTATGGGGAAAATGTGAAATTTACACTGATCATAAAAGTTTAAAGTATTTCTTTACCTAGAAAGAACTGAATATGAGGCAAAAGAGATGGCTTGAACGTGTGAAAGATTATGATTGAATTATTAACTACCATTAAGGAAAAGCTAATGTTATCTCTGATGCCCTCAATAGGAAAGTATTGCATGGTATAGATATTTCCACCCCTTTACAAAATGAATCCAGAAATTAACCTTAGAAGTCATCAATAGAATGGACGTTACTTTTCAGCCAACTTTAAGAGAATGTATCAAAGAACATCAGTTACTTAACCAAACCTTGATACGAATTCGAAAGGAAATTTCTGAGAGATCAAATACTAGGTTCGAAATAACAAGAGATGGGTTGATTAATTTTTAGAATAGAGCATATGTTCCCAATGAACCAACTTTGAGAAAAGATATTTGTGCTGAAGCCCACAACACACCATATTCGATACACCCCGGTGCCATGAAGATGTATTGAGATCTTAGACTACAATTTTGGTGGCCCCAAATCAATGACCCGAAAGCCCTCTTCAATCATTACAAATACCTAAATGGAAATGGGAAAGAATTACTATGGTCTTTGTCACGGACCTACCAAAGACAGAAAAGAATTATAATGCTATTCCGATCTTGTAGACCTGCTGACTAAGTTAGCACACTTTTTGCCTATCGGCATTACTTATACTTCTGAAGAATATGCCCAAATTTACATCTATGAAATTGTCAGATTACATGGAATTCATGTGTCCATTGTATCTAACCGGGATACTATATTTTTATCTGCATTTTGGAAGGGATTACACCAAGCACTAGGAACCTGACTCACTTTTAGTACTGCCTTTCATCTCTAAGCTAACAGACAATCTGAGAGAACAATCCAAATATTAGAGGACATGTTGAGGGCGTGTAATTTAGACTTTCAAGGAAAGATCGGAGCAAGTTTCTGCCACTTGCAGAATTTTCTTATAATAATAGTTTCCAAGCCTCAATAGGTATGGTGCCTTTCGAAGCCCTTTATGGACGAAAATGTAAATCTCCTATTTATTGGGATAAGATTGGAGAAAAAAGGGCTTTGGGTCCTGAGCTTGTTCAAAGCATGTTGGAAGTAGTAAAAAATATTCGTCAGCAGTTAGTTGAAGCGTAGGATCGCCAAAAGGCATATGCTAACAAAAGGAGAAGGCCTTTAGAGTTTAGATTGGAGAAAAAGTATTTTTGAAAGTTGCTCCTATGAAACGAGTATTTTGATTGGGAAAAAGAGGAAAATTAAATCCAGGGTATATAGGCCCATTTGAGATTTTGGAAAAAGTAGGAAAAGTGGCCTATAAATTGGATTTACCAACTTCTATGGATAAAATCCAAAATGTATTCCATATCTCTACTCTAAGGAAATATATTTCTGATCCCTCAAATGTAGTAACCGATATTGTGCCAGCTATTGAAACCAATCTTATATGTGAAGAGCGACCGGTACAAATCTTACTACGAGAAATTAAGCAATTGAGAAATAAGAAAATCCATTTGGTTAGTGTTGTAGAGAAATCAGATGTCCGAAAAAGCTACATGGGAAAGGGAAGATGAGATGAGACTACGATATCCGGAACTATTTGGTAAGTGGTAAAATTTCGGGGACGAAATTTCCTTAAGGTGGGAAGGTTTTGTAACGCCTCAAATGTTAAAACCGCTCTATAATTTCTAGTAATTTTTCTATGATGTCATGTGAATTTTCGTATAATTATAAGGTTATAAAAGTTTAATATAATTGCAAGTTTTGCCCTATGGTTAAGGTGCAATTTTATTAAAATTTAACTGCACCTTAAGCCCTTAGTTTTACCTATAAATATGAGAAGCTAAGGAAAAACTAAGCAAAATATTTAAGGTATGTAAAAATACTCCCGCTTCCCCCTTTCCTTAGAAATTAGAAGGGACTCACCCCATTTTTGGGAGGAGGGTGGGCGCCCCCATTTAAATTTGGGGTGGTGGGGGGTTCGCCCCCTAGATTCACGGGGAAAGAATATTGTACATATATATATATATATTATATAATAAAATATTACATTATTTATTGTGATGTTAGTTAATTAGCTTAATAATTATATATTATCCTAATTAACTAAAATATTAGTGAGCTAATTATAGTTAACCCGGTTAGCTCACTTGGTGGTAGTTTATTTAGGTAGTTTATACTAATACAAGTGTTATGTTATTTGATACAGGCGTAGCACTAAATACTACAAATCTAGGTAAGTACAATAATTCCACCAACAGTACAAAGTTATGTGATATTATGTGTAATGTTTATTCTGTATCTATGAATAGTTTGTATTATATTAAATATTAGTATATAGTATTATATGTCTATATTATATGGAATTGTTAGGTGATTCGTAAATCATTGATATTGGCATTGCTTGACTGTTTTTATTGTTGTCTAGGTAGATACACTTTCCTTAAGAGTAGTGTACTCTTAAGGAGTGTAGGGCGACGAAGGACACTTGAGGGAGTTTCTGAGTCATGGTATTGACTAAGACGAACCCTCCAGTAGGGCAAGTGTGCATAGATGATTTGGCCTTGTTTTGATAAGCTATTATGGTGCATTATCCTGAGATCTGGGACCGCATTTGTTGTGGATTGTTATATTGTCATACTTAGTGAGCATAGTGTCTCATTAATTTATACTTTATACTGTACATGGCACTTCCAGCGAACAAGGGCTGGATTCACACGAACAAGTGGGTCAAGATTTCTGAAGACTGTAAGGAGGTTCATATCACGTAGACCACTACCCATTACACTTACATCTACAAGATGGCCACTCCCCCTAGCAATGATGATAATGTAAATGATAGTTGCACTACATATGATGAGCATGTGGATTTTGTTTTAAAGACTACTAAGGTCTATTCAACTTGTACAGGTAAGTTTATCCGTACAAGTATGACTGCCAGCTGATGCATACTTTCAGATAGAATCATTGTAAATAGTGTTTTCTAGTGTGACTGCTCTAATCAAATCCTACTAATCCTGCTACCACTTTTGACCTTGGCCACCTTTACTAGGTATGGTATGGTAGTGGTTGACTTAATTTTTGACAGTTATAAATAGGGAAGTAGAGTTAATCAGTTTATTAAAAAAAGGGTGTGGTAACTTTGCATTATAAATATGGTGTGTTTTTTTATATCTATTTTCCTCTTCTTTAATTTGTTAAATTAACATTTCTTTTCTTTTTCAATCATTTCGACAATCCTTTTATTTTCAAATATTATATTAAAAATATTAAATGGATTTTGTTATAAAATCCCCTTTTTATTAATAAATTAACTAAAGTATATTCCCGAGTGTCATAGTCAGAAATGAGAGTGATATCAGAGCCTAGATTTTAATAACCTCCCGCAGACTGTGACACGAACATTCTCTGTCTGTGGAATCTCGACCTGCTGGTAAGTGCCAAATTAGTAAAAACAAGATAGGATATTGTTGTACATACATGTATTGAATATTACACGTTATTGCATAACTATTATAGTTGGTACCAAATATATACATGGTTAGAAAAAAAGGTGCATTTAGTAGAGAAGTCAAGGGCGATGATGCCTCTGAGTTATAGCTTGTTGTCGATTGAGTCGACTTGAAATACTCTTAAGACAACCCTAATTTAACATTTCTTTTCTTTTTCAATCATTACAACAACCCTTTTATTTTCAAAGATTATATTAAAAGTATTAAATGGATTTTGTTATAAAATCCCCTTTTTATTAATAAATTAATTAAAGTATATCCCCTAGTGTCACAAATTAGCCTTTAGTGTGGGGACGGGGGTTGAGTGGATTATATTAGATAATTAGATTGGACTGTTCAATTCGCTAACTGAATATAATTAGGGTCTTTTAGGTAAAAAGGTCAAATCCAGGTGCAACCTAAAAAAAACAGTATTATGTGAAACAATTGCAGAAATACACGGCTGGTTAGCAAAAATACGCAAGTTTGACTTTGAAATATGATTACATGGTTTAAAATTTAAAAAAAAAAAAAAAAAAAGACGACCTACCATCAATATCAGAATCATCGCATGTAATTGATTGCAGTTACAAAGTTTACGGATATTTTGGGACTACAGAAATATTATCCAAATGAAATTTAATCTTTCTTTTCTCACTTCAAACGCCAGTATATATACAAGGGAATAAGATATATTAGAATTTTCAATTCTAATACTTACTTGATGAGGAGAACACCACTGCACAACGTCTCTTATTCTAAATCGAGGTATGAATCTGTAGCAAACCGTTGCAAACTTACATACAATTATATGTGATAAATGATGAGTATAGAAACATTAGCATACACCTGCAACCTCAATACATGTAGAATAATGTATTCCAAAAGTTGAATTTATGAATCAATCGACAGTCTGAAGACTAAAAATTCTGCATATAATTAAGAGAGTACCATTATTAATATGTGGAGATTAATACCTTGCAAATCACAGTGAAATAACGTATTAATATCAATTCCAAGTGTACAAAGATTGAAAATAAAAGCAAGAAAGGAGTTGAAATAATAATGTCTTCTTCTTCAATCTTTATCAACACTCGTGGAAGAATATTCTCAGGGCTCAAAACCAATCTACAACCAAGGTAACTGCACACAAAGTGGAACCAATCCAAGTAATTTTTACCCAACAACACCACAAGAAAAAACCAACTCAATAAACAAGGCAGACTAGAAAAGAAGGCAGAAAGTTTTGAGCAAAAGGCAGATTCGTTGGTATCAAGGAATGAATCAAAAATGACAACTAAAAATAGTGTAAATTATGGTGCCACGTACAATCTACCAAGCAAAGTGAATATATGATTTATATTCCAAACAAAAAGTCAAGGGTGTTGTTGTGCTCGATTTGTCAAGTAACCGTGATAAAACACATTACTCCAAGACGAGCTATCATGCTTTCGGTTACCAATTGGTTGTAACTTAGGCATTTAATAATAATATCCCATCAATGGCTTTAGCCTATGAATTTAGAAAACGAATCCCTCAAAAAAACATCATCGCCTTGATTTTATTAGGTAGCATAAAACCTAACAAACCTCCACCTTATACCTAATAAACTCACAAGAAAAATGCAAAGTTAATCACCAAATTGAGAGATGTCAAGCCATGAAACAATCAAGAGCAAATAAGGCAACAAAAATGATGATAAACATAACTAAAAGGAAAACAAAAATCAACATATAGCCATGGATGCAACTAATGTACCCCATATAATCACACTAATTCCCTTCCCCATGTGTAGCGCCTAAGAGAACCATACCCCCTTCTCACCAAAACACAAGCTCACATATTGCTCACATCACTCGATCAACTGGTAAACTAAAGATTAAAGGTCAATGGGGCACTCTTCTATCACTCATCTCACATACAAGGCACCCAAAGCCTCCACCCAATGAGATGATAGAAAACTCACCAAGAGCTCCACATGATCAGGGTTATCAGATTGAGGAACAAATACCACCCCATGCATGTCGCCAACACACTATCCTTACCAATCTAAAGTTTTAACTCATACTAGTTAACCCAGTCCCAACAAATGTACTATAAAGCATTACTCATACCCAACCAATGAATGTAATATGATTACATATTAGTTAAGCAAAAGTTTAAGACGAACAAATTAAACTAAAGCACAGAATAAAGTAATCGTGTAACCGTGGTACACATGAAAGTACATAAAAAGCGTTAAAATCAATAAACTAAATCTGAGTCATCACCTGAAAAAATTACCACATTCTCCTCTTCCCTCGCCTTCTCATTCCCCTTATTTTTCTCAATAAGGTAATCTCTCCTAAAATGCCCAGTCTTCCCACACCCATAGCACTTCTTACCTCTTGCACTCGATTTTGACCTCCCTTTATTTCTACCCTTCCCATTACCGCCCTCATCATCGGACTTACTCATTGCCAGACTCACTATCTAGACCCCTACGACGTTTACCATGTCCACCTCTCATAGAGTGAACCTTACCATTCTCTCACCCTTTTTTTTCAGTTTTCACCTCCATCTCCTTACCCCTCAAAGCACCAATAACAATCTCCGATGTCAAGGTTTTACTCCCATATTTAACAGCGTTTTTCACCTCTCGATAAGATTCTGGGATAGCATTCAACAAGATAACTGCTTTATATTCATCACACATTTTGATTTGAATCACTGCAATTAGCATTTATCTCGCACGAGCTTATTGAAAACATCAAGATTGCCATCCAAGTCCTTTAGTGGATCAAATTTGAAGCCGCGCTTTCAAGCAAGAAAAGTTTATTTGATGTAGTTTTGTCATTCCAGAGGGCTTTAGTAGAATTGTATTTTCCAACTTTTCTTAAAACAGAGTCTGAAAGGTGTAAAATAATAGAAAAATATTCTAATTGATCAAATTCTTTTTTATCACTTTCAGAAATTATAGAAGCAAACGAATTATCTATAGCTTTATAAACTTTTTATTGAATTAGAATGCCTTTCATTTTTTTGTTGCCAAATTGAAAAATGACCTTTGCCATCAAAAGGAGAAAGAAATTAATGTCTTCACATTATGAAAAAAAATCAAAACCACAAGGAAAAATGAATGCACAAATCACAAAGAGAATAGTAAGTAAATTCCTAAGGTCAACAGTTATACGCCGTCCTGTAACCCAGGATTCTGGGAGAGTCATGATCTCAGGTCAAGGGAAGAATATAGAACGGGCTCCAGGTATAACTAATAGCACGTGAAAATAATTGCAACAAAAACCAACAACTTTAATATAAAGAAAATATACGCACTTAATTACACCAAGTAATCAAATCACAATTAGCAAATATTTCTAGTCTAACAAAAATAATGATTCCAAGCAATAGCAATCCCCCAATCCTATTTCGCACTTGTGGGCAATTGTTATTGCAAAAGAATAAATAAAAGCTATGAATTTAAAAAATAGAGAAATACGATACTGAGTGGACCACTAGTTGAGGCGTCCGTATATGAGGCAAGCCAACCGCCAAAGTTGTAAAACATGCGAACTGAGCACGTTGACCACCAATACCTAATCTGCCCGCCTTTAGCTTTTCGTAAGAAACTTCAAAATCCAAGGCTTTGGTATCTGTAGAATCTTTAGGCCGAGACGAGTCCAACGCCACCAGCCGTGCTACTACCAGATTAGCCACGCGCCAACAATAGCTTCTACAATCTCCAGAGCGTTCACCACACGTGCTACCACCTGATCTCCACCTGACTCACGCGTCACACCGTTTTGAAGCCCACAATCTACTGAGTCATCCAGTGTGGTCAGATTCCTAGAAAGATGGCTGGAGGCAGGGCTAGCCCAATAACGAGGCCCGTGAAGTGGCCGCTTCAGGACCAAGAATTACAGGGGTCTAAAAGTCCTAAACCCAACATCTACTACCCAAACCTAAATCTGATTTAAAAAAAAAAAAAGACAAAACTTAAAAAAACAAAAGAGGCCCAGATTGGAAGAACAGAAAACTAACGGTGAGAATGAACAGAAGAACGTCTTGACTGTAGCTGAGCTGAAAAAGAAAAACAAAGGCGTTGCAAGTACTGCGCATCTGCGGTCTGCCCATCCTGTCTGACACCCTTCATCGCAAGCTCAACGCCCATATGCCTATCTAGCTGTGACTCACGAATCATGATCAAGCCGTAAGTTCCTAAGTCCTAACCCTAAATCCTAATTCCTAAACTCCTTAGATTTCCTTATTCCTAAATCCTAAAGGGCTAAATCTTAAATTCTTAATTTCCAATTGATAATTTGGTATTTGGTAGTTACTTATTACTTAATAGAATGCTTAAGTTAGGTAATTAAGAACTGGAAGCTTTGTGATGAATGTTTACTAGTATTTTAAGAACTGGAAGACTGCCTTTGAAATGCTTGCTTTGGATTATGTCTTGGCTGTTTGTTTTGGGATCAGTTGCTGTTATATTCTACCTTGGGCTTGTTGGCATAGTTTCTTTTGATGGCTTTGGGGCCTATCTTTTCTGACTTCTGGGCTGCTGCTAGTGTTCCCAGACCTAGAACGGTTTTTTTGTTTTGTCACTAGCTTTGTTAATTTTTGTTTGGTTAGCTGGTGCTATTTTTGTGTAATAAGTGTATGAGTATTAAAATATGCTTTCAATAGCATATACATAACTAAATGGTCAAAAAGCATATCATTTTCTGAACTACTGGTGTTTTCTCTTCTGACTCATAGTTGCTTTTTTTGATTGGATGCTTTTGTTTAATGCTTGTAGCACAATTGAATGAAAAAGAGTTATATATCATGCCTCCGAAATATGAATCTAGATATCCAAAAAGGAAAATGAAGGAAAAGGCAAAAGCTTATTTGTTTCCATTCTCATATGTTGCATATCAAATCTTGCTAATTGTACCAATTACGGTGGCATCTGCAGAAAGAAGTTACTCAAAACTCAAGTTGATCAAAACTTATCTCCGGTCACGCATGTTAGAAGAAAGATTAAATGGTTTGACAATATTGTCTATTGAAAAAGAAATGGTTGAAAGATTGGATTGTGAACATTTAATTAGTGTTTTTACATCTAAAAATGCAAGACGTGCAATATTTAGGCAACTTGTTCACACATTGTAATGCATTTTGGTGATAAACACATATATTGTTTAGATGTTCACTTTATATTTTTTTCTTGATAAAAGTTAATTATTTATTGCTATGTTGGGGGCCTATTTTTTGAATGTCGCTTGGGGCCTTAGAATTCACAGGGCCGGTCCTAGCTGGAGGTCCTTCAAAAGTCGAGTTGTAGGTTCGGATTGTCGGGGTTTTTTGTGCGATTCAGTTCAATTACCACTGACTTGGTCGATTTTCAGCCCTAAACTTTGTCCTAATCTCTTCCCTATGCTCGAATACCAATTTATGGAGATTAATACCTTGCAAATCACAGTAAAACAACGTATTAATATCAATTCCAAGTGTACAAAGATTGAAAATAAAAGCAACAAAGGAATTGAAATAATAATGTCTTATTCTTCGATCTTTATCAAGACTTGTGGAAGAATATTCTCAGGGCTCAGAACCAATCTACAACTAAGGTAACTGCACACAAAGTGGAACCAATCCAAACAATTATAACCCAACAATACCACAAGAAAAAATCAACTCAATAAACAAGGCAGACTAGAAAAGAAGGGAGAAAGTTTTGAGCAAAAGGCAGATTCGTTGGTATCAAGGAATGAATACAAAATGACCACTAAAAATAGTGTAAATTATGGTTAAATATGGTAACAAGAAATCACCCAACACCTTTTTCCGCATACAATTTGACAAGCAAAGTGAATATATGAGTTATATTCCAAACAAAAAGTCAAGGGTGTTGTTCGGTTCGATTCGTTGAGTAACCGTGAAAAAACACATTATTCCAAGATGAGCTATCGTGTTCTCGATTACAAATTAGTTGTAACTTTGGCATTTAATATCCAATCAATGGCTTTCACCTATAGATTTAGAAAACTGGATCCCTAAAAAATTGTCATCGCCACGGGTTTATTAGGTAGTATAAAAGCTAATATAATATAATCAATGCTTACTACAAGATTAATTTATTGGTACTATTAAAGTATTTTAAGCTATTAACATTTCACTTAGTATGTAATTGAAAATGATTTATCTATGAGTAATGCTATTTATCTAGACTAGAGGCCGGTTTTCAGTCTAGTTGGCAACACTATATTGGGGGATGGGTGAAAATGCATAATTACATGGAGACATTTATTTATTCAATTACCAACAAGGAACTGACAACTAGACTGGAGAATAGCATTATTGTTTATATATAAGCTTTGGCAATTCGTAGGGATTGTAATTCACAAGAAGGAAAAAATATGACTAGGATGATGTTATGCTATGATGGCTCCTGGGATGCATATGGGAATTACGTTGATCACGGTGCTTTTGAATTTCATCCAAGACAATTGTTCGTATCGTGAATAAGAAAGGGCCAGGAAGGCCAAAAGAATAGAGATACAAGTCTTCAGTCGAGTATAGCAAGAAACCAATTCGCTCTAGACACGGTTCATATGGGTATGTATCTAAGACCTGCCAAACACCTCGGCCATTGGAAAACATCAACAAGGAAAAGGAAGCATAATCAACCCCAACAGGCAACCTTGAATGTGAATGAGGAAGATGATGATTCAATGAGTGCCACACATGAATACAATAGTCTTTGGAGAAGCACATTGACAACCAAGCTAAGGGTACAATAAACTGGAATGTCCTTGTATGTTTTGGACACTTCTCATTACTTTTCATTTTATTTCTTTAGATGTTACGTATGAACATGACTACGACCACTCATGGTGTTCTTTTCTTTTCTTTTCTTTTCTTTTCTTTTTTCTTTTTTTTTTTTGTTTTTTTTAATGAGACTTCATTATTTAATCATCTTCCAAAATTATGGTAAATAATTGAAACCATTTATTTAACTCACAATTGATGTTAGAGCATCTTGTGTGTAATACATTTAGATGCAGTGCCTCTATAGAAATTTAATTCACTTAATTATCCTCTGTTCCAAAGTTGAGTGAGGAAGCAAGAGTACGTTTGACCGAGTATAATGCCATGTAAATGCTATACTATATGACAAATAGAATATAGTTCTAACATATCATACAATCATCACGACCATCCTCTACGATCTCAAAAACCACAAATAAAACTCGGGAATAGGTAAGATGATCCAAAGTTAGATATTATTCAACCATACTAATCAGTAATCAACACAAAAAATATGTTACGCATTTCACTTAAACATATACACAAAACCGTTGTAAGTTAAATGCTTCCAAGATCATAAAAAAAAATCCAATTCTTCTGGCAAGGCACAAAAAATATATTTCAAAGTAAAATTTAGTGCTCGGGCCATATTCTTGCTTCACATTACACACTAATTCATATGATTGTTAAATAAGCTTAAACTTATACTTGAAAAAATTATAAAGAGAAACTATTCACTAATAGGTGGGATTAGTATCATCAGAATGAATCAATGTAATGAGCCAATAAACTAGCAAGCGCTAAACAGTCAGCAACTCTAAGCCGACGTATAAGTCAACTACTAGAAGATTAAAATCATTGCTAATGAATACTATGCATTGTGCGAACTCTAACAAGAGTAAATATATAACAACCAAAATCAAATAATACAGACAACGATGACTAAGTATCAGAATTTGGTATCAAAAGGGGGGCAATATCATACCCCGCTATCATAAACCCTACCATATTAATGTTTTTTAATTAATTAATAAACTATTATTAATTAAAAAGATAAATAAACTACTTAAATGCCTTCTAGATACTTATGGTAGATATTAGAAAAATAGATTACAATAATAGGGAAAAAAAAAAAAAGAACAAGAACAATGTGATTCGAATTATACTCTAGTGGTTAGGATGCTTGCATTCTGATCACAGGTCCTGATTTCAAACCACGCTCCTTCCCTGAATTTCCCTCCCCTCCCATATATCCCCATGTATCAGGAAAAAAAAAAGAAAAAAAAGGGGACAATTTTCCACTAAAGAAAAAAGGATAATAAGTATATTTAAAATTCGTCAATAAGGCCTAGCCCATTTGGTTAAGAGACTAGGCTGAGGTACTGAGACCTAGAGGTCCCAGGTTCGATTCCTCTAGATAAGGTATTTGTATTGTTAATTTTCTTGGCGCTGTGTTTCAATAGGATAAATATCTATACGCATTTGTGGTGCTATGCTGTAGATTTGTAATTGTACTTAAAGAAAAGTATATTTAAAATTCAAACACTAAAAAGCTATGATAATCATATCAAAATCTATATTAGATTACACCTAGCTTACGTAATATATAAATGAAAGATTACATTAAGATATTATAAATAATTAATAAATCTAATAATAAATATTTTAACCCCTAAAAATATTGAGTGCAAATTTAATAATAAACAATATAAAAGTGCAAAAAAAATGCATGCAAATACAAATGAGTGAATTTAAAATTCAAACATTAAAAATCTATGAGAATCAAACCGAAATATATATTAGATTACACCCAGATTAATACATGCAAATACGAAACATGACCCCAAACAATAGTGTGTGGGACGTAATTTCCTCATATAATTATTGGGAGAGCTCATATTACGTAAATTCGATCGAGTCCCTCTAATAGCTTTTGAAAAGTCTCTGACTTAAAATAAGTTGAAAAATTCGAGAATTGCATGGGTAATAGAATAAAAGACTTGACCCCCACTCCAAGTACGTAGGAGAAGGAGCTGTGGGCCCTTTATAGAGGGGACAATCGCCCCTTATTCTCATCTCCCAGAGAAAACGTCTACCTCTATTAGTTAGAAAATTCTGATTCTTTTTCGGGTGTTTTCTCAGTTGAGTTCTTGGATTGATCTTACGTTTCTCACTCAACCTTCGTGAGGTCTTGGCTTTTGAAGAATACCGGAGAAGGCTTGGGGGTGGAGGCTAGGAATATTCAAGTGTGTAATATTGTAGTTGGAATCATCAAGTAAGGTACAATTCCCGACGCGCTACTTTAAATGATTTATGTAAAAAATTATGTATCAATTTAAATGTTTAGAAAATCTTGGGTTTGGAAATAATTTTTGAATTACTTGTTATCCTATGAACCCGTTTCTAACATACTAAACCATATTATGTGGACAAGTGTTGTCAATTTTTATCCCGCAAGTAGACGAATCGTTAACAAGTAATATAATGATGAGTAGAGTATCGAATCCCACGATAACTGAATTTACTAAATTTACTCTAGTTAGTCTCATATTTAAATAAAACACATACAATAAAATTTGATAAATAATTTTAAAGGGAAATAAAAGCTAGATAAGAAATAGATAAAATTATTCAAAAACCTAAAAGGCATATGAAAACACAAAAAATACTAGGATTCCGGAATGAACATCATTCACATGAATAATTCTTAGTACTCGGAGTTGAAAATCAACAATCCAATATTATTCAGAAGCTTATTTCGATGGTCATCCAAATCTATATCTATTTATGAGATTAATTATCTCTAATTAACCTTCAAATATATGGTACGCATTAATACACAACGATTTTATAGAGTATAATAGTATCTCTATCTATTATAGGACCCTACATCATCTATCACCATGTGCTAAACTCATGAAGAATCTCTCGAAAACAACACTAATCACAAAACTCAAGCATCAAATTAGAATAATGGAATAATGAATAATCAACCCGGAAAAATAAATTAGAACAAGAGTAAGAACAAGAACTTTGAATTAATTATAAAAACGGGGTTTCATCATGAACCCGAGTTCAAAACAATTAGTCTAACATGTTAAGGAAAAGAAAACAACAATAAAAATTGGAATTCATAACCCGAAGGAGATGGATTCACGATATATTTCAAGTCGTTTCTTTTCCCTTAGCAGTGGTTCTCGAACCCGCGGTAGGGCTCTCGGCTTCTTCTTCACGGCTACACGCACCCACGGCTTTTTCCTTCTCTCTTCACTTCCACCTTTTTATTTAACTACATGGGCTCATATATATGCCCCCAATTGTAATATTATCAACCCACCCGAATAATCTCTTTCTTGGACTAATTAGTGGCAATTGAATATTTTGGATTCAATTGAATATCACTTGGAATTGGAGACAACTCCCACGCCGCTCCCAAATTTTCCTTGTTTTAGATTTTCCACCAATAATTGCAAGTTAGTCCTTCAATATTTGATATGTAAATTCTTGCCTTAATAATTTCCAAATATTGGTAAAATTGTCCCTTTTTCCTTCTTTTTTCTTCATTTACTTCAAAATCAGGTTCAATTAAAAAGAAGCATAAACATACACAAATTAAGTAGAAACTTAACAAAACAAATAGTCAAAGTCTAGTTTTAGTACCTCAAAATAAGTGTAAAATTACACTTATCATCAACTAGTAAAAAAATTTCGATTTCGCTGAATTTTACTTTTCTTTGGATTGAAAATTTTTGTAAAAGATCTCTTCATTTATTTCTTTTTTCATAACTTTAATTTGAAGAATATTATTATCATTTTTCTAGGGCACATATCATTTAGATTAAAAAATTTGTTATCAACATCGTTTTAGTATCGATTTCTAAAAGGGGAAAAAATCATCGTTTTAGTATCACATGCAATGCACTTGTTATTAATGGCTAATTAGCACTATCTACTTTCAACCTTTCATATTTCTACGTTCGTCTTTCTCATCTCTCACCTTTTTTATGCTATCTACTATTTTTTATTAAAATGGACCATAATACCATCCAACTTTAATTAAAATAAAAGCAATAATTAACAAGCAATAAATAAAAATAAATAAATAAATAAAGTTATCAATATTAGCAATAATTTTCCATTAAAAAATATATTAGCAATATTAATTTTCTAACAACCATATGAGTGCCATGACATCCAATCTTCCATGTGGCTGTCTCTATGCATGAGATCGGAAGATACATGAAGCCTCGTGGCACGCATATATGTAGCCACGTGCCACGTTGAACATATGGATGCTATAAAGTCCTAAACATGAAGCCAAGTGGCATGCATATATATGTATGTAGCCACATGCCACGTGAAACATATGGATGCTATAAAGTGTTTTAAGGACAATGCTATAAATTAATCCCATCGTGTGTCCACTGTATATCCAACCCAGATTTGTTTCTAATTTATTGCGATATATAAACAATTCAATGTGATGGATGTGTAGTGGACATGAAATGGGGTTGATGATTAGCATTATCCTGTTTTTAACATGCAATCAAATTACGTTATTATTGTATTTTTATTCATCTTTAACCTACTAAATTTTTCAATTAGTAATTACAGAGTATATATTGTCGTCGCCTCTTCGCAATTTATTTATCTTATAATTTAAAAAAGTCCATCACTATTAAAATAATCTCATTTTTGTACTTAAAAATATAATTTGTTTAAGTTGGAAAATATAGAGAAAAAGTTCACTTTGCTTGGATAAATTTGTGAGAAATATCGTACTCTCATTGAATACACAGAGTATGAATAGTTTTAAAGCCAATATCGAAATTTCTTTGGAAAATAAGTACTTAACAAAACATAAACATAAAGCATGTCTTCGTGATACACATGTGATCAATTATAAAATTCATAATTAAACGTCACATTGTGCCCCAGAATCATAAACTTATGTATGATATATTGTCATTTCCATTTCTATTTGCACAAGGGAATTAATTCCATAGGCACCCACCGTACGTTGTAGTGCTAGGCTCAAAGCGTCCACCCCTTCGATTGAAACTGTTATAAAAATTCTCAATCCATTGCCTAAAAATAGTAAAAATGGGGAGTGAATATTTGCATATTGAGTGAGTGGGGTGTTCTCATGTGAACGTGATGCTAATAAAAATATATGATACTACACGGAGGATATAATAGTGTATGTGATCTTAGAAAACATTATACTGTAAACGTGGTGCATGGAAGTTAATAAAACATGATACTACAAAGAAACATTTCACAAGACAATAAAGAGAATTTCATGTAAGTCGTGGGGCTCAGATTCTTTTAAGTTGTCAAAGACAGATCCATATAAGAGCCAAATTTTTCGTGAGGGCCCCTGACGCCCCAAAATATCATGAGGACACCGACGGTCCAAAATAACATGAGAACACCTGACAGCTCAAGATAACATGGGAACCTAACAGTCCAAGGCACATGACGGTCTAAAATAACATGAGGACACCTGACGGTCTAAAATAACCTGAGGACTCTTGACGGCCCCAAGGCTCATACGTAACTTTCTTGATGGCATTCCCTAATTTGCCTTAAAGCATAAACATCTTGAGGAAATTTTTTCTTTACTTTACTGACTTGTCTTAAATATTATTATTACTAACCGAATATCATGTAAGATTACCAAATATTTGAAAATCTCCCATGTGCGGGATAGTAGTATTCAACGTCAAAACCATAGAATTTTTGCACAAAAGAGAGATAGTTCATGATAAAATTCTTGCAAATAACTTCATTCAAAGAATATCGATTTCACAAAAGAAAATTAAATTCGTGAATAGCTCATCTAAAAGTTGCAGAAAATAATGAGATACAATCCTATCCCACTCGCCGATACTCGTTGAGAAGATATGAAGAAGAGACGAAATTACGGAGTTAGTTTTCTTTTGTTGAGAACAATTATACGCTCGCAATCCTCTTCAATCTGGCTTTTTATAGGCAACTAGATGAGCTGTGCATAAGTAATATAAATAAATGACCTTGAAAAGGAAATTACATGAATAACTACAGAAACATTAAGTAAAAGTATGAAAAATTCAATATAAAAGGAATGAATATTGGATAATTCGGATAACATAAAAATAAATTGCATTGCAAGAGAGCAATCAAACTTGAAATGGATTTATCCCGATTGAACCGGATTGGAAGCATTCCCATATAACTATAATGGATTAAACCAGATTGAATTGGATAGGACGTGTTTCCATTGATTGAAATCTATTAAATATATGTTACCTGAACTTGAACAGCCTTCTAAATGAACTGGGGTGTTTACTGAGCGTTATATTGGCATGTATATAATTCACAGCAATTATTCTTAGAAACTTATAAACATTAGCTTTTGATACGAGTTTTCTTAAGAAGGATTTTAGGTAGAGATCGTCATCAAATGAGCTCCATTTATAAGGGTATAATGCGGCAATTCAGATTAACCCTTAATGACCCATATACCTATACCCTATTTGGCCCTTTATCCTCTTAAGAAACCCCTAGGGTTAAACACGTTTCAGAATTACCATTATTTTATTATAAATTTATATTTATGAATTATTATTTTATTATTTCTTTGATATTTCGTACTTGTACACGTGATGAGATTATATGCAACGTTAAAAATTTTGGGGTTACAATTATGGTCAATTTTAGTTAAAAGGGGTAACTAGCGCCCAAAAAAAAAGTAAGAATCAAGAGTAAAAATAACAGCTTCTAAAGGTTAAAGAAAAAAACGTAGAAACATGAAACATTGGGAGTAAATAGTGCCAATTAGCTTGTTATTACCTCCATCTCAAAAAGATGGTCCAGTTTTCCTTTTTCATCTATATCAAAATATAGTTCAGTTTCCTTTTTAAAAAATAGTTAAAATATTAGTTCTCTTATATATATGACCATATTTAATGTGCATAGTTATAAAAAAATAAAATTATTAAAGTGGAATAATTAGTAAATGAAATGGTATAATAGGGAAATAATGTTAAAATTTACTTTTTCTATACTATTAACTGAACGTTTCTTAATCTATATGAAAAAAGAAATAGAACCATTTTTGGGACGGAAGGTAGTATTAATTACTATTTCTTGTAAAAGAATGTTCATTGCCCCTATTGCATCTCATTGACAATATAGACAATAGGTTTTTTGACACTTAACGAAGAGTACATAGAATTTTAATTTTGTGTGATGCACATACAGGCACACACATGGAACAGTTAGGGCTACATTAGCACTCCCTGTGAGCGTTAGAAAATTTACGTGTGAAAATATATTTTTTTCTTTTTTGACAAGAGATTGTGTCAGTTAATTAACTAACATTAGGTAGACCCTTGATTGGAGTCAAGTTAATTAAATCTTGATCAATCATACCATAAAACACATTAAATTTTGTGAGGAAGATAGTATATAGTAAAAAATCTCCACCTACCTCCCAACCTAATTGTTATCTTACCAAGTTACACCAGGACTTGTGATTGGGCGAGGACTGGAAACATAGTTGTTGTGTTTCTCATGCCTGTCATTATTTTTGCTTTTTGGTGATTGAATGTTCATGTTAATAAAAATAATAATCATAATGCTATAAAGATAGAAGTACCTATTCAGGAATTACCCTCTCATATGCATACATTGATACATGTCATGTGGAATTTCAATTATATGTGACGTTCATGCATGTACTCACATGGAACAATGTGTCAATAACTGATGTGCACTCACATGGGACAATGTGTCAATAACTGATGTTCCATAACAGTGAGTGCATGCACCCACACGAGACCGACATACTTTCTAAAAGTGCTAGGAAAAGAAAAAAGTTGATTTGAGAATTGTTTTATATGTGTGGGTACTTAATTTATTTGTAGTTTCGTACGGCATTATACATTATGTGACTCTTAGTACAATTTGTTTAAAACTTGATTAAACATTAATTTTTTTTAAAAAAAAAAAATACTTCATTGGATAATAATTAAATATAGTTACTCTATTTTTATTTTTATTTTTATTGGAATTTTGAGCAATTGTAAAAAGAAGCACCACCCTTTGGAGTAACTGGCCAGTTTACTTACACCTACTATATAATACACCATCCGTCCCAAATATATAGTCATTTTTTTAATTAAAAATTCTAATTTGAATTATTTTACTAATTTCTCTCATTTAACACTTAATTAAAATTATCAATTTTAAATTTTACTCATTAAACAAGGATAAATTATGAACACAGATTGCAAAATATATACTTCCAATACAATTCATAATCCACATGAAAAAGCAAAGTGAACTATATTTTTGAGACGGTGCTATGTGTATGTGTGTGTGTCTATATATATATATATATATAGAGAGAGAGAGAGAGAGAGAGAGAGAGATGTAATTAAAAAAAAACAGAGCCTTTCCCTGATTAAACATGGGACATTCCTTACATGATCATATATCTGAGTACAAGAATCTCAGTTGTTTGGGTGGCAAAGATATGTCTACTTCGTTTCCGAGGCATTCACTCACTCTCAAAGGCACATACTAGTTTTCTAGTACCAGAAATCACACAAACAAACAAACAAGTACATTAATTATACATGCACATGCACACATATATGTATGATATATATGTATATAATGCACACATATATATAAGTTTCATATTCAGACATCGGTGATTTCATCTGTTTCGGCTTCTGCAGTCTGTGCCGCTTCTCCATCGCCATCGCCATCGCCATCACTTGCTTCCGCTTCAAGAATATTGATCTCATTCTTGGCCGTTGACGATTCCTGCGCCTGAGCCTGAGCCTGAGCTTGATGATTTGGTGATTTTGTACGAGTGATCACATAGATCAGCCTAATTTCTGGTAGGATCGCCTTGTGTTGTGTTTCCTTGTAAATGAAGTATAAGCCCATCTGGGCTACTCCAAATGCAAATCCAAAGACGTTTGGAGTCTGTAAAAGAAGAAAAAGAGGCAAAAAGATTATTAGCGTTTCCCATTAAATTTTTTAAATTCATCATTATTCTATAAGAAGATAGAAATAAATAAAAATAAATTATGAATTTGAAGAATAGTTAGCTAATTAAAACAACTACACTTACAGCTATGTAATAATCTTCGATAAGAATGCCATAAAAGAACCACATGACAGCACAAAATGTGAGACACACTGAGAGTGGAAGTGGCAAGAATTCCACACTTTTTGTCTTTATAACTTGCCTCTGCATTAAATTTAAAAAATAAAAAATGAAATTATTTTTGATATATTGCTACTATTATTTTATTTTATTTTCTTTAATTTTCACTTTGGTGGAAGGGGAAAAAAAAGGATTTTACCATAATGCTTAGAGGAGCTGCAAATACACTAACAGAAAAGACTGCACAAACCCATCCAACAATTGTCACTCTTTTATGGCCTTGAGACAGAAAATATGTGCACCCAACAATCAACCCAAGTGCTCCTATATTGAATAGGATCAGAAGCCATGTGGTGAAAATCTGCGGATCACCGGATATAAAACAAGAGTTTCATCAGTTAACATTATTATTAATTATATATTATCGAAAATAATGTAAATTTTTTGAAACATTAAATTAAACTTCAAATTTAATCAAGAACTCAACCTTTGATTCCTTTGTTGCAAACACCATGAAGATTATCAGAAAGACAAATTCAAAGGCACAGCCTACGCTGTTGATGGTTACAAGCAGGATGGCGTTGTTCTTGAGAAACGCATCTAAGGTAAATCATGCAGCTGAAGAGGGAAACCGAGTATGGAATGGACTGAAATCCTGCAGTCGATTTGTTCTTGTAGATCTTGTAAAATGTTGGGCTGAAAATCGCGAAACAAAAGATTATTATAACATATTAATATGAAAATCCCATGCAACACTGAAGATATTTTTAGAAAATTAAACTACTCGAAACGAAATTAATTAAGCTCTTACACTGGCGCCAGGAACACCAACAGCGACACAATATTCCCTGTACAGAAATTGATAAAATTAGGTATATACCGAGAAGGAGAAAGGCGTATTTAAAGATCGAATAATGCATATAAATATGTATATACCAAGAATGCCAAAAACACAAGCCATGTGAGCTGCTGATACAAGTGCCATTCTTGAAGTGTAGTTGGCACTTATAAGCAGCTTATAAGTGGTGGTGGTGGTGGTGGTGGTGATGATCTGAAGAATTATAATGGTGATCAATTCATTTTTGCATCTCAGATTTTATAGGCATGAAAATGAAGAAATTCTGGGGAATGAATTGTTGTAGAGTTTGACATATGGCCCTGAGGTGTCAAAAACTTGTTTGCATGAGAAGAAATTTGAAGGTTAAGTTTCAGATTTTGTATTTCATCACTCAAGTTTGTATCTATAGGCTTGGCAAAGGGCTTGTCATATCATATTTATACTCAAAGCTAGCTGCTTTAGCCATGGCTCTATAATAAATATAATATCAAATATTTATACATATTTTAGAAAGTGAAATTAGTAACATGAATTTGGCATATGAAATGACAAATATTAAGTGGCATATTTGGTTAGGGTGGGTATAACTTAATGGTTCAAATAAGGAAAAATGAAGTTAAAGTTTGATTTATAGTAATTAAGTTATGTGACTTAATTATAAAAGCATAGTTGTATCCACGCAATAAAGAAAACGTGTAAACTTTTTCGGGAGCCCATGCTAACTTGTTCGCCCCATGGTATTTGTATTTTTCGCAACGGTTATATTAGTTGTGCACCAATGCGTGCATGTTGAATGACGCATTGCAACATTTGTGCGCCTTGATACTTAGTTCACAAATGATTGGTATGTATGACGTGTACAATTCAATATGACGTGTACAATTATCGCGTCTTTGAAAATTCTTTTATAGCAAGCATGAAGTGAAACCTGCGCCGTGCCTTGCTGTGCTGTAGAAAATAATATCCGATAGTGTTTGCTTCTAAATATATAACATTTAATATTTCACAATAGCATAAAGACATAATGTTCCATTCTAACTATTTTATGTACAAGTTCATATAATATATATGAGCCAAAAATAGATAAGGCTTGAAATTGTAGCCGATGAGGAAGCCGGTTGAGAGTTTGAGCCGTTTGTTATAGAGTTTCGTGAAGGAATTAGATTCGTAGAATTGGACAAAAGAGAGTAACGGCGAGGGGTTCACGTTATTTCATAGGCGTGAGGGTTGGGGTTTCCATGTGAGATTTGCGAGTCCCGCACACGTCAGTTACGTTTCTTTCTCCACGTTTAAGATGGCCGCTTGGCTTTTTTTGCTTTATATGGCTTACATTCATGAATGTACCCAAGGGCGTTTTGGTCATTTCACTTACGTAGATCACAGAAAATATATATATATATATATATATATACATGATGACGCCACTTTTTCCTTTTTTTTTTTTTTTTTTTTTTTTGTGTGGAGGGAACACCACATCTATATATTTATAATACTAATTAAGTGATGGGTTAATTTTTCTAGCCCAAAACTGACATCCTAAGGGAATTAGGAATATGATGTCATGATAAGGTCTAACTGATGTCGCTAATGTTTCATTTATTTTTCTATTTTTATTTTCATTCACCGTAATAATAATCTTTATATTTATAATACTAAGTACGTCGTGAGTTAATTTTTCTCATCTAAAACTGGTATCCTAACGGAATTTGGAATATGATATCAAGCTGATGTCGTTAATATCTCATTTATTTTTCTGTTTTTATTTTCGTTCACCCTAATAATAATCGGATAATAACTATCTGACGAGTTAATTTTTTAATTTCGCAGAGTAATTTTTAATAATCTATTTATCTACTCGCTTTAATCTTTTTTTTTTTAATTTTCAGAATTTTGTTTATTACATCTTTTAATTTTGTACAGTAATTTTTAATCATCTCTCAATTGTTGAGGCGGAACTTTTGACCTTTAGAAATATTTTAGATTTCGATTAACCAAAGTGTATCAATCAAATTCTTAATTATATGTTTCCTTGCAAATTCTTAATTATATCTTTTCTTGCGTTTAACTAGGTAAGTGTAATTATACATATTTTTCTTTTAGTTAATTTTTAGTTCGAGTTATCTAGTTGATGAACGTATATCACTTTTATTTTTTATCATTTGATGAATTGTTTACTTTAGTTTGTTTTTAGATATGTATATGTGTTTCCCGTGCAACGCACATGTAGATTAACTAGTATTTTTATGAGAGGAATGAATTGCATGGTTGCACGTTATAGTGGCTCAGCCAGAGATATAGGTTGAGACAAGATTGTAATTCATTCCGGATCTGTTTGAAATCATTTATAATTTTCTCTATTTATAAATAAGAATAATTATTGTACTTTATTATACACGTGACAAGTATTACAATTGACACCTTACAATAACTTGAAATAAACATCCCATCAATGCTATGTGGCGAATTTAATTGCTTATACATGTCGTAAAAGGATCATCATTACTTTTATTTATAAATGAAACTAATTATAAATCAATCCGAACGGACTCTTAATAAAATATATAGCCTAAGCGAAAATTCAATGCACAATAATATATGATGTTAACCTATTAAAATAGTATTCCACGTAAGTTTTACAGCAAAAAAACTCATCAATTTTTCCAAATGGTTATTGTTCTAGCAATTTCTCGTTAGAGTGCCATCTGGACAAATTTCATTACCGAAATTGCTCACTTAAAGCTTGTTGTAGCTCCCTGATTTTTGAAAAGTTTTTTTTTCTTTTTCTTTTGTTTAGAAGAGTTAAATACACACTTGGTCATTCAACTTACCTTTTTATTTCTAAATCATCACTAAACTTGAACTTATTATCCATTACTAACTGCATATATAAACGTGTTATCCATCTCATCTATCACTAAGATAGATTCTTTAGTTATATTTGACGGAGGAGATGACGTAGCTTAATAGTGGCAAAGTTGCGTGGCTTAATAGCTATGTCACGTGTCAAATGAAATACTTCTATAGTCACTGAACTATTTAAAGTGTTACTGGTTGGTCACTAAACCTATCTTTAAGTTATTAATCCATCATTAAATTTTAGCGTGTTACTGGTTGGTCACTAAACTTGCTAAATCATTATTAAACTCGATGTGTTACATGTTAATAACTAGTAGATTGACAAAATGATATAAATATATAATATGTTGTTTGCTTTCCAAACTGATATTAATATTTTTTTAAATAATATTGTTTATTTTGCATATTAGTCACATGTCACAACGCCCTGAGTACCATTTTTAGATATATTGTAATTTTCTATTCTGGACCATGTTAATTAATAAATTCTAACAATCGCTTATGCGGCAATGCATCAAAAATCCTAGCAAGAGAATACATTCAATCTGGCGCGATTGTTAGAATTTATTACTTACACCTCAACATAACTAGCATATGAAATTACAATCTATCTCAAAATAGTACTCGAAGCGTTGTGAGATGTGGTTAATATGCAAAATAAACAGTAATATTGTAAAAAAGAAAAAATCAATAATATCAGTTTGAAAGACGAACGACATGCTATATATTGATTTCACTTTATAAATTCAGTTATAACAGGTAACACGTCAAAGTTCAATGATGGTTTAGTAACATAAATACAAGTTTAGTGAACAACTAGTAACACATTAAAGTTTAATGATGGATTTGTAACTTAAAGGTAACTTTAGTGACCAATTGTTAAGCCACGTTATCTCTTCGGATAAATGTAACTAACGGAATCCATCTTAGTGAAGGATGAGAAACACCTGTATAAGTTCAGTGATAGATGGATAATCCGTTTATAAGTTCAGTGACTAATGCGTTACAAGTTGAAGTTCATTGATAACTTAGAAACAAAGGTAGGTCGTTAAGTGACTGAGTATGTATTTAACTCTTTTTTAGGATGTGTGGAGGAAATGTAAAGAATTATTGTAAGATTTCAAAATTTGATTGTTGCGGAGAATATAAAGAAACTCTAATTTATTGACCTTTAATTTTAGATAATTTCTTAGACCTTATAAGCACCAGTAATTAGAAAGAAATTTATCTTTGCTGGTGGTTGCAAATATTATAGGGAAAAGATGGAAAAAATGGAAGGGGCAAAAAAAAAAAAAAAATCTGGAGCTTCAATAGGCAAATATTTTGAACAAAAATCTATTGGTAATCTACTATTACTTAATTTACTTGCTAATTATGTACATGCACCTTGTGTATAAGTACTGTGTTTAATCGAATCGAATCAATTGAAGACCAACTCTTCCATATATTTTCAAGAACACTTATATCTCTATGGAGACCATCTCTTCCATATATTGTCCAACTAGAATTTTTCTCTCTTATGATAATTATCTATAATAAGACCTTACAGTCACAAAAAATACACACACACACCTATATATATTTAGAGTAATGATAAACTTACATATTAGTTCAGTAATTGATTCACCGGTTGTGTATTAACAAGAAGGGTAAAACTGTCAATTGAGGTATTTAATTAATTTAAGTTTTATATATTTTAAGGTTAAAATCGTAAACCGGTGAACTAATTGGCAGACCAATGGGAAAGTATAACATTACTGATATATTTATATGAAATATGTATCTATATATTAATTAAATGAAAGGAGCTTACAGTACAAACTAACCATAGTTTTTCTGCCACTTTTCTTTAAAGGTAGGGATAATTTAGTCTTCTTGTTTTCAAATGCAGTGATCGGTTGCGATAAAGGCTTTTTATATCCTTTTTTTTTTTTAATTTCTACTCGAGTTATTTTCAAAATTTTCGAATTATCTATTTTTATAATTCTATTTTATCTTTATGATTCTATCTTTGAGTTATCTTATATCATTCTTTTAAATTTTTCCCTTTATTCACATGAAAAGCCAACAATCAAAATTATCTATTTTTTTATTGAATCAAATGGAGCTCAACTGCCAATATAAAACAGTCACGTCACGTGTCACACGCCACGTGGCAATTTTCTATCAGCAGTCAAACTATATACACGTAGCCCTATCTATCTCAATAGTAATTAGCCAAGATTATCCCATCTGTGACTTCGAACATATTATTCCTAAATTTTCACCTCTTTATTGAAGGGTTTAATGATAGACTAAAATACTATTATACACATCGGTCTTGGCACACACAAACAAAGTTAATAGTTTATAAATTTTATTAATTAATTATTTATATTATATGAAAAGATTAGAATAAAATATAACTAGAGTTCTTACCAGTGCGTTGCACGAGTAGGGTTACTGTGTACATTCATAACAAAATTGACGTGTGAGTGTGGATATCATGTCATAAATAAAGTATAATGTACCAGTTGCATTGTATAAAATTACGAATTAAGATGCAAATGGTAAAATGCCTAAACTCATAATTATGGTCTGCTCCAAACACGTCGCGCAAGTTCACACGATCAACCCATATAAAGTTGTAATAATTAGCAGTCGAATAATTAGGGATGGTAATCTGACCCATCAACCCATAAAATCGTAGAGACCTGCCCCTAATAGAATTGATCTGCCACACCTAATCGGGATAAAAGGACGGGTATAGGGCAACATTGTCTGCCCCGCTGTAGGTCCAGGACAAGTGCGGGTCATGTTGGACCCACCCCATATACTTGTGACCCACCAAACATTTTTCTTTTTTAATAAATTTAATTCTAAAAATGTGTAAAAATTATTAGAGATAGCAATTTGACCGATTGACCCATAAATCTGTGACAATTTATTTTTATTTTTTATTATATTATTTTTTTGACATGGTTTTTCTATTGAATTGAAAGAATCATATTATTATATTAGTTAGAGTCCCTTTCAAACACTTCTAAAAAATTTTGTTAAAAAACTTCCCTCTTATGCGGTATCTATGGATGTATGTCATGTGAATTTAAAATACACATAGCTTAAGTTTGAAATACACGTGGTTTGTATCCATATATACACATGGGGTGCGAAGTTTTTTAATAAAACATTCGAGAAGTGCTTAAAAATTTTCTATATTAGTTAATGTCGGGAACTTTAAAATTCCAAATAAAGCTTTTATTTTATTTTACATTCATCAATTAATAATGCGTTGCATATAACATTAATTGAAAGAGGAAAAAATTCATGAGTCCTTTCATGGGTCATGGTGGCGTCCCACCCCACCTCACCTCATGACCGAACCTGTCTTAAGCCGCCCTATGAATTTGTAAATTTAGGACCAGTTAGGGGTGACTTCAAGACTCGTAGGGCAAGTCGTCTAAGGTATGACTAACCTACACTAAACTTGTCCCATTGTCATCCTTACAAATAATCATATCACAATCAACTATTGCAACTACGAGTTTATCTTCTTACTAATGCGTTTTATGGGAAGACTAATTTAAAAAAAATCAATAATAATGAATAATAAACTATTGGACAACAAAAAAATATACAGTTTTGATTTAGTATTTGACGCATTGAATTAATATTTTATTTATACTATATTAATAGTCACCCGCTTATGTACTCGATTAATGTTTTACTACGTTTCACTTTTAAATCATCTAACTTATTTAACATCATTAGTTAACAGTCTAATAATACGTATCGGGTATGTACATACCTGTATTCACTCAATACTTATTCAGATAAAAATTTTCATACTAATAAGAAAGTATCTTCTCGACGTACCCTTTTTGTAAGTAAAATTCAAAATTGATAGTTATAATTAAAATATTAAATATAGATATATTTGTAAAGAAATACAAGTTAAACTTTTTAATATACAAGGGGACTATATATGTGGGACTTCCTACAAAGGAAAATCAGATCAGATAATCGGAATGGAAGGAGTAATTTTTTTGGGCAGTTCCTTTTGTTCTTGTGGATTTCATGTCCATCTGTTCACAAAATTTTCGCACGTTATGTGTCTTTGACTATTGATGTGATACAAATAAATGGATTTTTATTGTACAAAAAAAGAGAATAAATCAGTTGATTTGCTCCAAGTTATTCTGAATTAAATTTCCATTTATAATATAAGTTATTTTGGAATAGGTTTCCAAGCTATTCTAAAATAAATTTTAGTTTCTACATTATCAAGGACTCTGGAAAGGAAAATTTTGAGAATCAAACAAACATAAATAATAAAAAAATAGAGATAATACTAGACAATTAATTTATAATGCATTCATTTTTTGAATAATTCAGTAGCAGGAAGAATAATTCTAAAAAATACTGATTCATAAGAATTTGAACAATTACTCGCAGTCAAATTTATATCGGTAGCGGATAATAAAAAATTGTAAAAACTCATAATTATATATAAATGCTAAAAAAATAGAAATGAACAAACTACAATAAGAAAAAGGAATACAAAAAACTAATAAACTAATATAAATTATTGAAAACTCTTGATGAATATCTAAATAAGAAAAGTTTTAAATTTTAAAACTCGAAAATGAGGCTCATAAGTTTTCCAATTTTTTTTTTTAATTTCGTTTTAATGTAGGCGTTCTCTTTTTTTTTTTTTTTTTTTTTTTGCACTATCTAGTTTAGTGAGTTAACTTTGTGTTGACAACACTTATATATTGACAAAACTACCTAATTCCAAATTGTTCTATATTCGAAAGACTTTTACTAAGAAACCTGATCATGGAGATCAATAGTGGCTGAGTTTTAAATAAATGGGAATTACTATGTTTTCATAAATTAAATAAATAAAATAAAAAAATAAAACTAATTGGGACCAATGGGGCACCATCCGTAGAGGTAGCAGTCAGGCTCAAATCATTGTGTAACATCATGATAACACGACCCAAATTATTGTGCAACATTATGATGAGGCTAGCAAAATTATGGGCGGAAAAAATTACAATTGAGAATCCAAATCTGATTGAAAACTCTTGTATTATATATTATATGATATAATGATATGATTATACTTGAATAAATATATGATACTATACTACGATATCAAGTTAGATTATTTTGAATTATTCTTCATGTGCATCACACGCACATGCATCCCCTATTTTTTAGCCAAAATGTTTTTAATGTACTAGTTCTTTTTTCTCACTTCAAAATTAATTTATTCTTTAACAAAATTGGTATTATATTTCGCTTGATAGTTAT
This sequence comes from Nyctanthes arbor-tristis, assembly GCA_963692815.1. Taxonomy (NCBI): domain Eukaryota; kingdom Viridiplantae; phylum Streptophyta; class Magnoliopsida; order Lamiales; family Oleaceae; genus Nyctanthes; species Nyctanthes arbor-tristis. The sequence goes on from CAVNYN010224170.1 coordinate 43,998, forward strand.
TGAACATGGGTGGAGCTTCAATTTGAGATAATAAGCATGATCTAATTAATGAATATATCATCCACAAAAATCTTTCAAAGACTAAAGACAAATACATTACATTTATTTTTAAAATTTTCACCAATATCCTAATTTTGCAACTAAATCCCAAATAATATGTATAGTATTCTAATTTAATTCAATGTAGTTCTTAGTGATTAGTTTCTACTTGTTGCTCTTCACAAACAATTCAATCTTATCAATTTAGTATAATTATTAAATCTAAATCTTTTGGGCCCAACAACTATATTTTTCATCATCGAATTTCCAACACGGTTTTCCTTGTTTCCCCATTTTTACCGAGCAATGTTTACATATTCACTTATCCACTTTCATAGTCATTTTATTTCTTCCTAGCTATTGTAAATCAAAAATTTTGAGGGCAGTATTTGAACATTTCATCTTTCTTTTATTAATTCGTGGAATTATTGTTATTATTAATTATTTTTTATATCCGTTTTGAAATTTAGAATATCCTGATATAATTTTTTTTTGGGATAATTAACATTTATCTTTTCATATTGTTTAATGTGAACTTCGGTTTAAGGTAAAATGACCTTACTAAAACATGAGTTGTGTGCATAACCATGGATGAATGTCTAACTCCACCACTGATCGCACAAGTGAAAAACTAGTAAGAGAGAAAATGAGTGGTGTTGAATGGTGGAGATTGTGTACATAGTATAGTGAATCTTACGGATACTCCCTCTGTCCGTGAAGATAGTCCAGTATACTATTTTAATCTGTCCCAAAAGATAGTCCACTTACCTTATTAAACTTGTCTTTAATTTTTCATTTCTATATATGCCTCTAATTAATGTATTTACACACCAATTTTCTATGCATTAAAATTATTTTCATATAGTTAATGAGATATAAAAGTACATATAGAAAAATACATGTAAAATTTATGTTTCAACTATATTAACCATTATTTCTTAATATGTGTGAAAATAACCAGTAAACTATTCTTATGGGACGGAGGGAAGCAAATATGATTGGTTTTGTAACATCCCGGAAATTTCTACAAATTAAGGTATGCAACGAAATTGTTGTTTTGAAAGAATTACTTGAATATTATTGTAAGATTGCTTGAAGATTAAAATATTGTTATTGAATTGACGCTAAAGAAACATCTTGGTTGTTAATTGACATAAATTAAAGTGTAGTGACTAAATTGACATGAACTAAAGAGTGTGAACTTAATTAAGAGATAATGCAAGGGAAAGGACTTCTTGAGCAATTTCCTGCCAAGTGTGCGGCACCACATCGCACCACTTGTCATAATATGATTGGCGCCACTTATCACGATATGATTGGTGCCACTTGTCACGATATAATTGGTGGAACTCAAAAGTTATTAAAATTAGTTAAATCCTAACTATTATATAAGGAAGCTAAGAGTTTCATTTTCTCTTCCAAACCATTTCCCCTTTCTCTCCCGAACCTCAAAATTCGTCCAACTTGGCCAAAGTAAGGAGAAAACTAATAAAAACCCGCCAAAATACTTATTTGTCCTTTGAAAAGAGTCCCTTACCATATAGTGAAGGATTATAGCTTGAAAAATAGTTTTAATTAGGGACTATCAAGGCTTTAAGGATATTTCTTCACGTGGATTATTCGAAGAATATTTGAGGTGGGTAACCTAATACTTTGATTCCTTTTCTATATGCATAAAGTTTTGATAAGATAAGTGTGTATTTGATTGATGATTTTGATGAGACAAACATGGATTTGAATGCATTATTATTGAAAAAAAGATTGGTTTATTGCATTTGTATCACTAGTTAATGCTCTACCCGTTTTGAATTGCTTTGTGATTGTATTGCCTTAGCCATTTTGAGTTGTTTCCTGCACTATGACCTATTCAATGATCCCGGAATAGGGAAGATTAGTTTGGTGTTTATTTTGAATTGGAATCTCGGTATGGGTCTACCGGGGTTCATTGTGGATCCACTTAATTGAATTGATATGAATCTGGCGCGCACCACGGATAGTAGTTTAACTAGTGATAGGGTCCTTTTCTGCATTGAAAAGCATTGTACATGCAATGATTTTCTTGGAAATGAGTTTTATAAACGAAAGGTGAATCAAAGGATTGTGTTATTCACTGAGTACGTTGTACTCACTCCCCACTTATTACAATTTTTGTAGATAATTGGAGTTATAACAATTGAAAAGTAGGGCAAGCTGGATGTTGGATCATGCTCGTGAATGGGAGTAGAGTTGTGCATGTGGTGTAAACATGTCCTTGAAACTATCACAAATTTAATACTTTTACGCACACCTCTATAATATATATGTTTTACATCTTATAATATATGAGACAATAGAGAGATATAATCTTTATATTTAATTGAATTCTACTTTTCATTGTAAAAGTTTTCTAATGATTTAGCACACCTTGAAAATCAATGAAATATATCTATCAATACAACTTCTTGTGTTCCATATATTTTATTGAAAAAACCTATCTTTAATGTTTCTTTAAAATATTGACGATTTGTTAACTTATGTAATTATCTTTGTCTATTAAACTCTGTAAGATAAGATAAATGTAATTGTTTCACACGTTCCGTCTCCGTTATTTGAATAAAAGCTTCCGCTACAGAATTTGTAAATTACCATAAGATATTCGGAAAATATTATAAAGTTAGCGGGGACGTGACTGGTTTGACTAAATTTAAGATTAAAAAAGACGAGAAAGTAGAAGCATGCAAACATGGATTAAGAGATTCCCACATCTTTGGCACACCATCTACATAACCTTTAGTTCTTTACCATTTATTGTTATGAATTAATAATCTATTCCAAACAAGCACTTAAATGAATAACCTAATACTACGAATCTTGAAAACACATCATGTTGCCATAAGACAGTTAATGAGGAAACATCAGCTTCTATTTTTCACCGACAAATGAATTAGTGACAATTAATTATTTTTCTTCATTTTCTTGTCTTTTTTTTCTTTTCTTTTCTTCCTTTTTTTTTTTCTAACACTACTTACATAGTCTGTCCGTGCAAATAGTTCAAATGTGTATATTTAAAATACGTGCATTATAAGTGATCAGTGTTTGAAGAAGATTATTCCAGAGGCAGCATTGAGGGCGTACAAATAGTGAGATCGCACAAGGCCTCATGATTCGAGAGGCACCAAATTTTTTTTTTTGTTATAGTTGTAATGTTAAAAACATTAGATATTATTGGGACACACTTAGGTCTAGGGTCAACTCCTATTCCCCGATATTCCCATTGTAATATTAAAAAATATATATATTAAGAAAAGATATTATTAGAACACAATTTTTTAAAAAGATTTTCTGAAACTTATTGAGTTAAAAATTAAGACGTATTTTGTTATCTTAAAAGAAATAAATAAGGCCTACCTTTAATATGTCATTGATGACCAAAGCCGAAGAGAGGAAAAAAAATTAATAATAATGATACCACAAAGCCAAAAAGTAAAAAAGAAAAAAAAAAAGAAATGGGCACCATAAAAATGATGTTCAATTTTAATGTGTAGAACTATTATTGGAGTATGATATTTTTTCTAATATAATAATATATAGTCTTTACATAAATGAAAGGGTCACCCTTTTATATTGTCGCATGTGAAACCCAAACTCTAAGGGCCGACACTTCGTGCATGCATTTTCTACATATGCCCATACCGTGCCTTGTCCACGTACTTGTAGGCTTCTCTGCCCTTACATGCAATTTGTAATCTCTACATGTTGTCACGCGTTACACATCTTAAGAATTTTCCCCCCTTCTAAGAACAATTGTCTGACATGTTTTATTATAAAGATATATTATAAAGATATATGAGAGACTGTTGTGCAAATATTTTAGTTTTAATTTTAATTTTATTGAAAAATAAGAAAGCATATAAAATATCTCAGCAGATTTTGAAATATAAAATTAAGTTTACCTATTCCGTTGTTACTCAAACATGGTCTGATCGGTGTCTGCTCATACCTAAATTTCTCATCAATGAAGAATCAGATCAGATGTAAGGACCAATTTAATTACTTGTACCACCAGAAAATTGCTGTCTTGAAGTCCTATACAACAAAAAAAAGTTGTCTGAATCTACATATGTTGTGCATGCCCATAATTGGATAGATTTTTAAAAGATTTTTACTTTAGGGAAGGAAGATCTTTTCATGATCAACTGAGTAAAAAGGGAAATTTTGAGTTGTTCGGTTTGATATTATCTTAATCTTAATTAGACAACTTCTAATATCGAGTCCAAAACCAAGTAGGTCAGTTCGGTTTGATGATATTAGAACATTGACATTGACGTTTAAAAAACATACTTAGGTATGTTTTATTTTGAGGGAATGTTTATGTATTCCTATGTTTTTTATTTTTTTTGAAAAGAGGAATTTATTGAGCTTCATCAATGTCATACATAAGTGAGGCCGTAAGAAACTTCGGTGCCTCATCCCAATATGAAAAGTAATCAAAAGCAATCATATACGTTTAACAAACTAAACTGTATAGTCAATATTGTTCTTCATCAACGCCTTGCAATCGTTGATAATGGCCCCAAACTCAGAGAAGTCTGCTTTCGTAGCTTGAATTGCATGCAGCAACATATTAAATTTGTAACTAATTGTGTGTGAGAGAGAGAAATGAAAGGAGCCTAATGTCAACTGAAACATGTCACATTTGAGCTGTCTAATAATCTCCTACTATATGTGCGCTGACGGAATATCAGGAGTATTACATTTAAACAAAAAACTATGGGTTTTGGGGTTCCTTTTTTTTTTTTTGTGGGGTGGGCGGGATGTTGGGTATTTTGGGGCTCCGGCATTGGGAATCTAATGTTTTGTTTAAATTATTTAATTAATTAATATTACCTCCGTCCTAATGATTTGGTCCTCTTTTACATTCTTTAACAATTATACCCCCATGTAATCTTGGAAATATAAAATATTTATCTTTTCGAATACTATTCTTAATACACATTACTAATTAAATAAGGATATTTTAAGAACTTCTTATATAATTATTTTTTCCAATACAATTCTTAATCTTCGTAAAAATGTAAATGGGACCAAATAATTAGGACGTAGGTAATAATAGGTTCTTTTCCAGTTAATTATGTTAGTCAAACAAAAAGAATAGAAGATAGCCAAGACCCATGGGTATCATGGCATTCTAATTAGTTTTTTTTTTACACCTGTGACTAAGAGTTCAATACCCCTCATCTTCGATCCTTTTGTAATATAATGAAACGGATTGCAATTTTGGGCTATAAACAATACAACACTATTGATTTCAGTGAAATATATAGTGGAAAAAATGGATAATTAGCTTATTCAGGTCTCTTTTTACTCAAACTTTCATCCATAAGACTACATTATACCAATACGAAGGGGGCATGAATCATATGGTAAAATTGGGGAAATCCTAAAAGAGCAAATCAAGCATCACATTTTCAATCAAGGATAGACATTTTGAAAATCATGTAATCATCTATTTCCATAAACTCACATGAGCATTTCACGATAAACTTTAAATATTCTTGAAAACTTCATTCTAAAACTTCTAATAAAATCATGTAATCATCAAATATTCTTGAATATTTGATAAGTGAGAGGGGTCAAAGAGCAAAATGCTACCTGTCAACGAGCTATAGCGAGGCAAGATGTCACCAGTTTGCTGTCCGTTTTTGCTCCAGAGCTGGCCGAAGTGCCATTTTTCAACTCCAGGGGACTCCTATGAGAGAGAATTGATCCAATCCTTCAGCAATGCTAGCAACACTGTAGGATCATTTTTGCTGCTTTTCTCCTAAATTTGTTTCTCAATCTTGTGAAGGTTGAACATAAATACCAAATAGGCCCCCGGGGTCAGTAAAATAGTATGTAGATCAGCTACAATATATGTTCAGTTAATACCTTCATAAGACATTTACAAGCTTTGCACGTTGTGTTTTGGGATCCACTTCTACTCTGAGACCTAATTGAGCAATTTCCGGCACATCGACAGATCCTTGAAGCTCCAAATCAGCAATGAGTTGTTGATTTTCTTTGTTCCCTTCCAATACATTTCTCACAGTCCAGATTCCCCACTCCCTCAAGAATGGATTATCTTCATCAGTGACACATTGTTGTAGTAACAGAAGGTTCCCATCCAGCTCTCTTATTTTATCCTGAACATGCTTCCTTGCGGTAGCAACAATTTCCAATAATGGCCACAACATCTCTGCGGAAACCTTTATACGGACAACGCTTGGATAAGCAAGATGTTGTCGCTTGTTGGTTCTCACTCTGACTCCTTGTTTTCTTAATTGTTGATGGAGGCTCTAGTTCACGAAGTAAGCTTATAAGCAATTCAACAAGTCCAGAGGATACTAGAATATCCACAGCATCTGATTCCCCTGTGACATTCTCCTTAGGCCCTTTAGCACCATCACAGGCACAAAAATCTCTCAAAATGGTTAGGGAGTATCCTAGAACATCAAAGTCAGGGATGCCAGTAGGAAGGCCTGACACTGGAGCTGAAACAAAATCAACAATGCTAGCAGCATTTCTCAATACTCTGAGAATAGACAGAGCATGATCATTGGACACCATGACATCCTTGATCTGCTCATGCAAGATTTCTGATAGAATCCTCAATAAAAATGATTTGTCAAGACAAATTCTTGAGAGAAGCAACTTCAGCCAATCTTCCTTGAATCCAGCTGCTAAAACCAACACAGAAACAAAGTAAAGGTCTTAGATTTTGTTTCAAAAAAATGACATTTTATGTGGTTGCATAATATTGCAGTTGTATTTTATTATATATAAAGATGCATACCTATGGCTGTGGTCCGTATAATGTCGATCACTATATCTAGCCCTTCATCTTATACAGTTCAGTCCACCGTTCACTGTTGCCTTCACAACATGTATAGATTATCATGCACAACGGATCACATGTTTCTTTGCTTTGGAGTTTAGCAATTTTGGAAAACTCAAGCCGAAAGAAATGATGCCAAATAGCAAACTGATGTTCTTCCCCAGCCAAAGAGACGTTACCCAAAAGTTGCAGACTCATGCGTAGAATCTCATAGTCAGGACCAGAAGATGGCGCTATAAAACTAACAATACTTAGAATAGTTCCAACACCATTTTGTTCAATAAATAAGTTCTGATTATCTAATTCTCCTGCACACAGGTTTCTGATCAGCTTTAAGGACAACAAGAGAAATTTACAAGAAGGGAAATTTAGGGATTGACATAGCTTGAGCGTTGGCACCACGACATTCTTGGAAGTGAGGTGTGACCGACCTTCAGAAGTTTTAGAAATTTCAATTAGACGCAGCAGCGCCTCTTCTAAAGTAGAAGAATGTGATGCAATTAATAATGGCTGAACTACATAATCTGGCACGCAAAGCTGTAATGATTTTTCGTCATCCATTCTTTATTCAGATTGATTGAACAATGGCAAAAGGGATATAAAGAAGGCAGTGGTTGCTAGATTTGACCCTGCAAATAAAAGGGAGTTAATAGACAATGTAATGAAATAGGCTGTTCAGCGGAGAATCAGGTAACCAGTAAAATGATTAAATTCAAAGATCTGGCTCTCTTTTTGGTCCATAATACACAACAAATAAATCCAAAGTAGAAATGTTTACCAACACAACCTTCTAAATTTAATTTGACCTTCTTAAGATTTTTTATTTGTTTATTTTGAACTTCTGTTTTGTCTCTGGAAAGAATAAAATACAAGTATTAAAGCATAATCACTTAAAAATGTTTCTACAATCTTTAAGGTCATTAATTAGAAAATAACAAAAGAAATATTGAAAACACTAAAAATATCTTAGCCAGCAACATCACACTTCAACAGTCACCAAAATGTAATTGAAATTCTAGTTCTAAGACTGAAAGTTAAGAAACACCATATAACATTGCAATGCTGCAAAATTCAACATGATTATGGGCTTTATCAACATATCCACAACTATATCACTAACCTTAGAGAATACAAATCATTTGTAGATATACATAAGTAGAAGCAAATAATCTCCAAAATTACAAATTTTTATACCTATCTAAAAGCGTAGACATAGTGAGCAAACCATGCAAGAATTTAGACTCACCCGAATGCCACAGACGCCAAAGCAGTACTTATTGATCAGATGTTTCTAAATTGCAAAAGAATGTGGCTGCTCTGTAACTCAAACTTTGGAGTGCCTAAATTTTTTATTTCGGTTTTAGAATTAGGGAACAAGATGGACGAAGATCAAATCAATCAAATTTTCTGAGTAGACAGCACTTGAGTCCCTACCCTTCGGTTTTTAGCAATTAGGATCTCTAATCTTTTAAAACTAGCAATATAGGTAGGTCTAAAAGAACAACAATCGATTCAATCTTCTTTCCTCTAATAATAAAGCCAAAAAGTTTTAAAAATATATACTATATCAAATACTAAAATAAATGAGATTGTATGCATGAACATGTCCTTGAACAAAGAAAGTAGTAACATGCACAAACAGATGTAAGCATTATAATCAGATAATTGCACATTAAACATAGAGCACACTAGTTTCATAGTAAAAATTTAACTTTGAATGAACTCAGAGAGGAAGAGTTTACTTACCTTGAATCCTGAAAATTTACTTTCTTAAATAGTAAGTAGAAGTGTCTTGGTTGCTCACTTTATTACCGTGCCGAATTTCCTAAATCATTTTTGCTTACTAATACCACAAAATTTTCAATTTTCTACTTAGAAAAGATTCAGCTTATTCACTTGGTAGCTACTTATGCATATGTTGTATTAAGTATCCATTTACACTAAGTTAACCTCACAAGAAAGCTAACTGTTTTTACTTAGTAGTTAAAATCAAAATGGATACATAATTATACTTCTTAAACAAATAGTTGAACAAATTGAAAGATTATAAAGACCGAAATCACACCCCCCCCCCCCAAAAAAAAAAAAGCATACAAATATGCAAAATGAATTGGATTTTATACTAAAACCAAAATGAATCAAGGGCATCATGATTTAATTGATCCATTAACCAAGCACGTAAGATGTCATGAGCTAGCTTTATTGTAAAGTTACTCAAAATTTAACTTACACTTGAAATACACATAAACTTTGTTATCGTGTTAATTCAAAATTACATTACATTAAATTAAAGAACCCAACGATTACTTAAAAAATTATAATAGTTTAGTAGTAATTAATTCTAATCCACACAAATTTCATCAAACACCATTATTGCATAAATAATATCACACAAGCATTTCTTCAAGCATCTTCATCGCATACCTAGCTTCACATATACATGTTATCCAACATGGTCATTGCATATGAAATAATGGCTAATCATCTTCATCCTTTAAATCATTAAAAAACACTACCAAATTGATCGGAAAAGGCACAACTAAACTCAAATCTTTTCAAAACCCCCAAGAATTAGATCCAAAATGTTCCAATTTTCATATCGATCACTTATTAGAACTAAACATTAGAATAGGTACCATTTATTCCTCATAAAACACACAACTTTGAGTGTTACTTTGCATTTTTGTGTGTGTTCAAGTGCCAGGCAGACTGCAGAGAGGGGGCCGAAAGTTACCTCTTTTCGATAACTGAGAGGCGAGAAAAAAGGGTGACAGCGAGAGGAAAGGAGGGCTGCCGAGAGAGGGGCGGGGAGAGAAAAGAGAGCCGAGATAGAGAGAATATGGCATGAGGGAAAAGCCGAAGGAAATCAATCTGCTTTGAACTTGGCGCAGTGGTTTGATGAGTCCGGTTCACCCGGCGGGTTACACCACTGACGTGTCACACATAGTTGACACACATAACAGTTATGTGTGTGCTATATTCAGCTATGTATGCGTCACATTAGAAATAAATAGTGTAATCTCACCCACAGTAGTTTGATAGTTCAGTGAGAGGGTTATATTTACCCCACAAACACACGTTACTATTAAAAATTATAGGGTTGAATAAAAAAAATAAATAAATTAATTAAATTAGCTAACTATATTACCACAATTCTTTCATTTCCTCAAATATCCTCAAACAAAATTACATTAACAACTATGTTTTGTCATAGAAAATTTTTAAGCACTTCTTGAAAATTTTGTTAAAAAACTTCTCACCTCATGTAGCGTGCATGGATACACGTCACATGTATTTCAAACTTAAATTATGTGTAGTTTAAATCCACATGACATCTATCTATATATGTCACATAAGAGGGAAGTTTTTTAACAAAACTTTCGAGAAGAAATTGAAAGGGGCTCGTTTTGCCATAGCTTTTTTTTTTTTCCCCTTTTAATCAATTTGTCTTTTCCTCATACATCAACTTTGTGATTGAAATCCTCACTTCTCTTCAATATTGTAATTTTGATTTGAGGAATTCCAAAATTGGGTTATTGAGGAAATGATTCAAGAGGAATTTATCCTCCCATGTATTTTAACCACAAATAAATTATACTTTTAATCACCATCCCATATCACACTACATTTACCTCATTAACCCACATTTTAAAAAGTAATAAAAAGGGGAATTATATTCCCACCACAATAACTAATTTCCACACCATATTTTATTCCTACCACAAATAATTTACACTTTAAAAGATATTGAGAGGGAGAGGAGGAGAGCATGGAAGTAGGAACTGTAGAAGACAAGGAAATAGGTAGAAGTAGATAACGGTCTTTCTATGGAAAGTAGTACTCTCCCCTCTTCCACATGGCCCTTTGTTATTGGGGAATTAGAGGCGGGACCCTCTAATTTCCCAATAATAAAGGACCATGTGTAGTATTACTCCCTTTAAGGAGAGGGTAATAGTAGCCCTAGAAATTTTCAAGTAGATATGCATTACATTATTTTAGAAAGTACAATGTAAATTATAATAATGCTTTTAAGTTACAGCTGAATTCAACAAATCCATTTCGTAAGCAGAAACAAAGCATAGCACGGATCGCAGAGCATGGAAGTACATGATAAATTACCTACCTATAGAGGTCATCTTCATCAGCTGCCCCAACAGAAGTGGCAAATGGGTCGGACCCAGTAGCCCCAACACTGTTATCGGCAAATCGGAATTCAGTACCAAATCCTATCGATTGCTGCAATGTCTGAGCAAATGCCTGGTACATGCGGATGTCTGCATCACTTATCCACCTCTCCTCCTCCATTTTATTCCGTCAGAGACGTTCACGCATAGAATGTTTGATAGGGATTTGGTGCTGGTGTAGAGGGGAAAACATATTTATTAAATATATTAAGTTAAAAAAATTAAAGAATAAAGTTATTAATGTAACTTACTTTAGGGATATTTAAGTGATTAATAAAATATGGTGGGAAGATAAATTCTTGTGGTGGGAATATAATCCCCCATGATTCAATTCTCCCCCAATTTCACATTCAACTTTTTTTTTTTTTTTTAAATGTTGAGTTCATCCAAAACCACAGATCAGCAGAGAACATGAAAATTCGAATTACGAACTGAACTCTAAGAAAATGAATTTTTTTCCCTCCACAAATATCATTTCGCAATCTTTAAGAGACCTACATACGATGTTCAAAACTGATAATTATATAGAACAGCCACTTTCCAAACCAATATAAAAATTAATAAAATAACACATCAGATAAGGAAAAGGTTTTTTGTGGTTTGACCTATTTAACTTCATTTTCTGCTCATAACATGAATGATAGTAGATGAAAATCATCAATTGGTCGCATTAATTATAGTTTCTTAGATTACGTCGTGGAAGGGATATTTTTAAAATACATCGGCTATAGTTGTAAAATTGACGTGGTGTGGTGATTAAATGTATCCTTTATATGTGTTGGTTATATAACATGGTGCCAAAATTAATTTTTGTAGCGGTAATATGATTACCCATTTAAATTTGATAAAAAAGTTGTATTTACAAATGTAAGCCTAAATTTTAAAGGAAAAAAAGAAACAAAAATGACAATACATCTCACACCACACTTCTCTTTTCCATTTAAACGTTTCCCCTTCCCATCCATTCCAGAATTAAGTCCAAGTTTTCCATATTTGACAAATCGAATCACAATGACAAATCCTCTTTAAATATTCAAGTTATAAGGATAGTAGAATTATTCAAAGTCGTATTAGAACCCTTGAGTTTTGATTCTAGATAGTAAATATTGATTAGGGTTCAAAGTTGTATCAAGCTATATATGATCATGGTGTAATAATAAATACAAATTAAGGTTCTTCTTTGTGGTGAATGTAAATATATAAATACTTTTGATTTTGTGGTGTAACTAACAAAATATATAGGGTGTGCGTCTATATATACATGTGTGTGTGTGTGTGTATATATATATATATATATAAGTGGTTACTTGATTCATCTATGCCCTTATTAGTAAACTAGTATTTAGGATTTGGAGCATTATCATGTTTTTATTTGTAGTGCTACAAAATTTCTATTTTCACTAAATTAATTACAATTACAAAAAATCACTTAATTCAGGCCTAATTTTATTCTTCTGATTTGGTTTATCAAGAAGTTCTACAAGACAATGAAATAATTATGCATGTATTAATTTGGCATTTAGAACATGAAGAGTCTAAAATTTCACATGAACTTCACATCCAATTTTTGTTATTCTGATTTAACCTATTCAAAAGGTTTTATAAAATAATAAAATATTCATGCATGTAATAATGCTATGTTTACTAGTTTTTGCACATGCGTTGTACGTGCTTTGTGTTACTTTTCACTTGAATTCGCGTGAAATTTGTTACCATGATGGTGATATAATATATCCCTGTTTATCAGCATCAAGTCAAATTTGTCAAAGCTTAAAAGCTATATGGAATTAATAATTTGAGAAGTCGACACTTTCATACAATTAGATGGCTAAACTGATAATTGAGTACCTTTGAAAAGATCAACTCTAGAGTAAATTAAACTTATCAATGACCAAAATATGATGGGCGGAATTTTCTAAAAAGACTCTTGTGAAATAGAACATGTGAAATTAATAATTTGGATACATATGTACCACCCGAACTATAAAAAATACTTATACAACATTGTATCATTTGGTAAGTATTATTTAATAAAAAAATGCTACTTTGCAACTACTAAAAGCAAGCGAAACCATAGCGTCATATATAGGAAAAAAGGAATTTTTTTCAATTTCATTTAATGATTATTTTTGTTATATATAGACATATATATATATATATATATATGAAAATATGTAATATATACAGGATGGATATATAATATGTATGGAAAAATATAATATATATATATATATATATGGAAATTAAAACTGACAATTTATTATATTATTTGTAACTGTTTTTTTAATTTGATTTTTAAAAAACCGGATTTTTTGCCAGATGATCAATTCCTCGTCACATAGTTGTGTTTTAATTAGGATTCCTTATTTAATTATAATACATTTTCCCGTATAATGGAAGTTAATATTTAATTGCCTCTCAAATAATTGGTCTTCATTGTTTCTATCGTCGGTACTGTTCACAGAAGTTATCTCCTTCTCTCGTTACTGCTTCACCAGTGTCGAAGATTGATTTCCGAAGGATTATTCTTGACTTTGATCAGTTATTGCAGTAGTGCTAATGGTTTCCAAACGTAATGGTGGCTGTCGTAAGTCCGGCAATCAGTCCAAGAAACAATCTGGGAGAAAGGCAACGAAGAAAGTGGCTCGAATCCAAAAGAATGAAAAAGTTCAAATTCAGTTACCGGTGTGCCACAAGGTTAGAAATCCCATTTCTTTTTACATTTTTGTTCATCTTCACGCAGTGTTTTGGTTGCTAGTGCTTCTCGGTTTAATCCCAATAACTGGAAATTATTACAATTTTTGGGGGTTCTGTTGTTTATTTAAAGCTTTAAATTTGTTTTTATGTGTCCCCACATATCCCATTTGCCTGGGTTACTTTCTCGTCCCCATCTGTTTGTATTTGTCTGCATTGTCTTATTTTTTTTGTCCAATATGAGGTTTGTTCGATGTTAGGCTGCTTTTCTGTTTTCTGCTTTTGGTTGTTTGCTATGGGATTTATCTTTCAAATGATAAATGTTATCATTTATCATGTATCATTTATCATATTTCAGAAACACATTCAACGTGTCAATTGAATATAAACAACTAATGGATTATAAAATGTAGTTATTATTTGTCTAATACAAATCCAATTGTTTAAGTAGAACATGAATATCATTCCAATTATCAACAATATGACATCTTCCTTAATTTGACCAAAGAAAACTTTTATTTAGACTCATTCACTTGTAGGAGAAACATAGAAACACAGTCATGTAGAGAGTGGTTCAAAGTTATTGCTGTCAACATAAGGAGACCTTTGTGATAACACTATAAGGAATAAGCCCAATAGCCGCAACTCGCGTCGTTGCAAAATTTGTATATGTCGCCGCAAATGTGTGATAGCAGCAACAAAGTCGCCTGTAAATGTCGCGGCTAAAAATCGTGATAGTAGATCTATAGCGGCGACTCGTATCGCCACAATTTAGGAGCCACCCAATAGAGGCGACATAGTCGCGGCTGTATGATCGATGTGTTTTGGTCATTAAAAAAAAAAATTAACCCGACCCGACCCCCACTCAGCCCAGCCCCATAGCCGGGTTCTTTTCCATCCATATTTAATTAAATATTATTTGCCCATGTGAGGAGTTGAACCCAGCACCTTGAATGCAAAGACATGGTACTTCACTAACTAGACTAGCTTGACTTTTGATTATTACCTTGTTTTTATAATATATATTATATAGATTATTATAACTATAGTGACGAATATATTCCCTATAACAATGATTTTCCGTTGCTAAATACAAGAACAAAGGCGAGAAATTTTCCCGCCAATCATATAAATACGATATTTATGGATTGTTGTTTTAGATCAAGAAATATAGTGACGACTTTTACACATCGCCTCTATAGATAAGCGGCGACATCAATTGTCGTCTCTATAGATACATCCTACAGCGACGACATTTTGATGTCGCCGATATAGGGTGATGACTCCGATCTCGGTGACTTAAAATCGCCGCTGTAACTGACGTTATAGCAACGATATCTGACATCCTCACAAAATATATCCGCTATAGCTCCTGTTTCTTGTAGTGTAACTTGGACACCTCACCCAATATTTGTCTGCATTGTCTTAATTATTTTTTTGTCCAATATGAGGTTAGTTCAATGTTGAGCTGCCTTTCACTACAAGAAATATCGGCTACTGCGACGAAAATTTTCGACGACTCCTAAATTTGTCACTACAGCTTCGGCTATAGCGACGACAACCAATCGCCGCAGTAGGGTTACTCTTGTAGCGGCTACAAATTGATGTCGCCACTATACATCGCATCTACAGCGGCAACATCTAATTTCGCCGCTACAGGTTCTACCTACAGCGGTGACAAGGTCCACGTATAGCGGCGACAAGAGAGTCGTCACTCTAAAGCATGGCGGGAAGATTTCCCGCATTTATTTCTTGTATTTACCAATGAAAAGTTGTTATAGGCTTCATGGTCGTCCTTATAGTTGTGAATAGCTATATAATATATATTAAAAATGTAAACAATGGATTGAACATTCACTTAGTCCAACTGGGAGGGCGGCATGCTTGTGGAGGGAGGGTCACGGGATCGAGTCTTCATGCATGCAAAACAATTATTAAGAGAAATGAAGCTG
Organism: Nyctanthes arbor-tristis; assembly: GCA_963692815.1. NCBI lineage: Eukaryota > Viridiplantae > Streptophyta > Magnoliopsida > Lamiales > Oleaceae > Nyctanthes > Nyctanthes arbor-tristis. Next base: position 59,720 of record CAVNYN010224170.1, read on the forward strand.
AGCTAAGGTGGCGGGTCGGGTCGGGTCGAGATCCAGATGGAGGCGGGTCGGGTAAAATTTTTTTGAAAAAATTAATGACAAAATGGTTAAAATTTATAGGGGCGACATCTAGTTGTCATTATACGCATCGTCACGATAGCCGAAAATGTCGTCGCTATAAGGCTATCGGTACGGGGTTTTAGTAACGATCCGGTCGTCGGAAAAATCGCAGCTATTGACCTATAGCTGCGATATTTAGGCCTAGTCGCCGCTATAGGCCAAGTTTCTTGTAGTGTTTATGCTTTTTCGCTTTCTGTTGTTTGCTATGGGATTTCTGTGTTCAAATGCTATCATTTATCTTTCATGGTATCAAGCTCCCTATTTAGTTTACATTTTGTACCTTATGTAATGAGACCAGTGCCAATGCATTACATCATATTTCAGAAACACATTAAATATGTCAATTGAATATAAACAGCTAAATAGTTATAAAATTTAGTTATTGTTTGCCTAATATAAATCCAATTGTTTAGATATAACATGAATATCACTCCAATTATCAACAATATGACATCTTCCTTAATTTGACCAAAGAAAACTTTTAATCAGACTCATTTGCTTGCAGGAAAAACACGGAAACACAGTAATGTAGAAAGTATTTCGAAGTTATTGCCGTCAACATAAGGAGACCTTTGTGCTATCTTGGACATGACCTCTCGTAAAATATGATATAGAACCGTGCGGCATTACAAATATAATATAGACCTATGGGAGCTCCAAGCATGTAATAAAGCAATCATATTTGGTTTTATTACAATTCTGTAATTTTGTAACTTGATGAGCCCTCTAGTTCATAGAGTTTTTTCTTGTCCAAAAATGGGGTTAGCGGGGTATTGGGGAGGCTACCCTTAGGCTATTTTATTTTGAGATGTTGGTTAACTGATTGAATTGTAGAAGTGATCATGTGATGATAACGTTTTCCTAGATTAAGAATTTACAGTTATGTTGAAGCAATATTATTGTTTATGTTCATGATAAAAAGTTTTTTTGGAGCTCATGTTCGGATAAGAATTGGACGAATGAGATACTCAAAATTTATTTCTAGTGTTTGATTATTATTATGTTCATGCTTAGTTAGTTAGAATCAATTCTGTATACTTGTTCCTAACATTGAGCATATTGTACTTTGCATTTGAGAAAAACATGAAGGAGAAGTTTAACTTTTATGGTACTCAAATTTTTACTGTCATCCCTCATTTGTTTTCTACGCTCACTTATTTGATTATTACTATTTGCTTTAATATATTTTACTGAGTAGTTTGTTAATTATTAGCAAACTTACTGGTTTTACTATTTTTGCTTGTGTATTAAGTGTGTTTTCCTTGCCATGTCTGATCAACAGTTGTTATTTAGCTTTAAACAGTTGCAATGTCGAATTTGTACTATCTCATTACATTTTGAATTCCACTCACCACTTATTTTATATTGTAGATGTAATGTTTGCAAGTTTGAACTTGTTATCTTGGTAATTGTTAATAGAAATTATCTTGCCTCATTAAATTTACAATTACACTCACCACTTATTTCGATTTGTCAGGTGGGCTTTCCTATCTACTATCTCCAAAGTTTTGGCAATGAGCCAGAATAAATGCTTCAATAGATGGTCTTATATTTGCAACTCTCAATGCGAGGTTTAGTGTAGTACAGAAACAGTTGTTCCACGATTCCTACTTTGGCCATTTGCTGGATTCAGTATATTGGGCTCAACCTTCAATTAATTCATCAGGTTTTTCTTCATGAAGTTAACCATCAAGACGGATCCGGTGAAATGTGGTTTGATTTCAACAGTAGTCGTGCTAGGTTCTCCATTGAAGAGTTCTGCCTCATTATCGGATTGAGGTGTTTTGGGAATGATTATACTTCATCTGTTGATCCGAAGAACAATAGGCTAAAGAAGGAGCATTTTTGGTCAATACCTAGCGGTTTCGATGGAGGTTTTCTTTGAGGTATTCAAATAAATAGCAAACATGCCGAATCATGACGTAGTTAACTTGGGCATTATCTGCCTATTGACATCGTACCTATTTGTTGATGCCAAATTTAGCTCTTGACTCAACAAACAAGATTTATATTCACGGGAAATTTGTATTCGAATCGGTATAAGCAGCAAATGCAAAAAAGGCAAGGAATGTTTGTAGTGTTTGTAATAAATGGAAGACTATAAATGTGTGAAAGACAAGAAGAATGAGGTTTGAGTGTCCAACCCTTTCTCACATTTGTTTGACTCTATTTATAGTGTACATTTTTTTGTTTGTATAGGGATAATGATTACATGTATTTAATGCCGAACCCACAAGGATGACGCAAGTGTCCAATCGGCAAGGGTTAATTCTCCACTTTTTGACTAATGACTGTTTAAGCCATGCATGGGGCAGGTAACCACCGTTTCGCAATTAATGCTGGCGTCCCATCAGCTGTAAGTGATACGACTTCCCACGTGGGTTCCCATGTTACTATCCAGTTGGCTAGCTCGCTAGGTCGCGCGCCACGTCGGGGCGTTACTAGCTCGCTATCTCGGCGCCTAGACGCCCTGGACCATAGGAGCACTGGAGTAGATGTTAGCCCCTAGGTCGCCGAATCAGGTCTTCGAGCCTTCTTGTCATTAGGTCGCCAGGTCGTTGGGTTGGGTAAGGCGCTTAAGGCCTATTTCCAAGACCCTATACCTGTTGACCTTTGTTGATCTTTGACCCTCGCTGACTTTTACGACCTAGTGGCTACAAAATGCCCCCTCAAGGTCACTGTTCCTTGAGCCCAAGGTTAGCGGCCTTGAAGGTTAACTGGCGATTCTCTTGGAACGTTTTACCACATGAAATATGACTCTTTGAATTTCGAAAAGGGGGTTGAGACGACGCTCTTTGCCATGTGTCCGTCGTTCAATGGAATGGTGTGTTCAGGGGTTTTAAAGGCAATAATCATTACTCTAAATGTTGCCTTTTAAGTTCCCAGTATCCCATGCAGCTGTTGCCATTCTATCTTCCCACAAAACTCTATTTATACCCTTCTGTTCATTCATTTTCTCCCTTCGCATTGTCTTCTTTTGCAGCTGATTTCCAGGAGTTTTCTGTTGCCACTTTCTTCAGACTTCCTTGTGATTTGCTGATCCCTTCCCGGTGTCCCTCAAAGCTTCCGAGATAGTATCAGTGCTAAGAAAAAAACACTCTTTTCCTGATTTATAGGGGATTTTTCTACTAACCTGTCGGAAACCCTGAGTAATCTCCTAGTGTTTGACGGGATTTTACGGAATCGAGGGTAGAAATGAGTCTCTTCCGGTGAATGATGTAGGTGGAGGCGTAGCAGTAGACGTGGAATGGTCCACAGATGAGGAGACTGCGGGGGCAATCGAATTCGGCACTGGGAGTCCAGTTTGATTGGACAGATGAGAGTGAGGATGATGAGGAGGTGAGTTCCAGTGGGAGGTCTCCGGTGGCGGTGATTCGCTATAAAGACCGGCCGTGGGTGTGCAAACATATTCCTTCCAAAACAAAGGAGGCTAACCTACACGCTATAAGGCAGGATTACCGCGTTCCTGACTGCGTCGCGCTTTGGGTCCCTTATGAAGTGGAGCGGGCTCATTGCCACCCTAGGGGGTGAGTAGCAGCAGGCATCAGGATGTTTGAGGCTGGCTTTCGCGTCCTGCTTTTGTGGCCTGTCACTGAGCTATTGAGGTTTTGGGGAATTGTCCCTTCTGCAAGCTGGGGAACAATCATTGGGATCCTTACTTTGTGGCAGCACAAAGGATGGGGATATCCGAGTCCAGAGGACTTCAATTCGTACTACGTGCTGAGGAGCTCACCCTCCAGGAGAGGGTGGTTTCACTTAGTTGCACGGTCTAAGGCCGGGGCCATAAATCTCTGGGGAAACTTGGTGAGAGGGGTGTCTGAATCCTGCCCTAGTTGGAAAGAGAGCTGGTTTTGGGTGGGGGGCTAGTAGAGGAGTCCACTGAGTCCTGTTGACGAGGACATGAGCATCACCACGAGCTACATGGAACCCAGTAAGCATATTTTTGATAGAATTTCTTCCGCGGGCTGATAGACTGACACTTTAACTGTATTTTCTTTTTTGTTAGGTATCGAGCGAGGTCGAGCATTATCTGCGCTATTTCGGAAGTGGGCTGAGATCGTGGCCCAAATACCGGAGCATCATCGTCACGTCGCGGATCTGACGGACGAGGATTTCCTGATAAGTACCGGCTTGTTTGTTCCCAGGTCCGAGCACATTTCCAGGGACCCGAGCAACTGTAAGTTGTTCTTCTGCATCTGGACGTCCTGCATTTTAGATATATTCTTCAGTGTCCTAACACTTGTTCATTTTCAGGGAAAAAGCATCTTTCCAAGGGCCAAAGACGGGCTATTCGAGAGGCCGAAAGGAAGATAACTGCGTGGGAGAAGAGGAAAGCAGCGCGCAATGAAGCCGAGGAGATGAGGACAGCTGAGCAACTCAATGAGGCTTTGAGAAATAAGGAGGAGCGGAAGAAAATGAGGCAAGAGGCCTGTGATAGCTGACGATGTAGCTGCCTCCAAGTGACCTAGGAAAAGACAGTTGGCCATCGGGGAGCCCATGGCTAATCCTCCCCCGTCCTTTCTGCTACTCCCGCGCCCATTGCTCATCGCGAGGAGCGACCTGCTAAAGGACCCATTGACATTCTGCGTGAGGATCTTTATCTCCTAGTGGACCAAGGGAGGCGGGTTGAGATAGAGAAATTTATCGGCAAAAAACCAAAGGTGTTGCTCAAATTCAACTTGGCTAGGAAGCCCTTTTCCGCCAGCGTCCTGAGGATGCCAGGGGCCGTCACGGATGCCATAAGTAGCATGGCGCGGGGCTGGTATAGGAAGTGGGAAGGCTTCGCGGCCAACTCGACGATGGCTGAGCTTCTGCAGGCGAGCGCGGTAATGCGAGCTCGGTCGGCTATCTTGGATGAACACACTATGGCCCGTGTGGGGCATTTCCTTGGGGAGAATAGGAAACTTTTTAGCCAGGCGGCTGAGGCTAGTAAGGCCAAGAAGAAGGTGGAGTTGGCTCTTAGGGAGAAAGAACAGGAACTGCATGTAGCCAGGGGGAATCGGCCAACCTACGGACTGAGCTCGAGGCCTGGAAGAGGAAGTTCAAGGACTTGGCGACCCAGCTAGTGACAGAGGGGTCAGGCCATGAGCATATTTTGAGGGAGGCTGAGAGAAGAGCTTCCGCTAGCTAGCTAGTTGGATAGCAGGAGGCAGTTGCCAAATACAAGGCCTCTGAGGAGTTCAAGAGTGCTAACGCCAGCCTTTACTACGAGACGGCGAAGGAGATCCTTGGCGAGGTTATGAGGGTGCGTCCTGAGGGTGACTTAACCTTCCTCAAGGAGCAGGTTGCCAAACTGAAAGAGAAGTGTGGCTTCGTGAGCTCCGACGATGAAGACGAGGAGGTCGAAATCGTATCAGAAGCTCTTGCCCCCGCTGAGTTGTCGGCCCCTGCAAGTGAAGGCATGGAGATCCCTGCTACTGACAGAGATCGTGCTGAAGATGTGGCTTCCACCGCGGGGGTTGAGATCATTGTTCTAGCTGGGGAGAACATGGCCTTATCCTTCAAAGGTCAAGTTTAGGAATTTTTTGTACCCCAGCTCCTTTTGCTTTTTGTAATCTTCGATGAATATAATGAAAATTTCTTCAAGTGTTAGCTCATTTATATATTCGTCAAAGCAACGTACCGTGCGCCGTTCTTGTTTAATGGAGAACTCGTCTCCTCTTATGACGTGTGTCCTAGAATTCAAACACATCCTCTATCAAGTGTTAGGACACTTTACTAAGAAACTCATCCTAGTCCCAGGTCCCTCACACGTTGTCATAGTAGATCAAGGATTTATCTGAGTGTGTCCTGTCAGACCGACAACTTACTTTGATCATTCGAGCTAGAAGCCTTGGCAACCTGCCCCCGAGTGTTGGATCGCCAAGCAGGGAGTTGGTCTAGACTTTGGTCGCTAGTTAGGTGGCTACTTAGAAGCTTGTTCTAACTTAGATCACAGACCTTTATACTTGAGCGCGAACTAAAAGCTTGTTATAGTCATTGAGCGCGAATCTTCGACTTGAGCACAGACTAAAATCTTGTTCTAGTCCTGGTCAAGTGTTAGATCGCTACTTAGAAGTTTGTTCTAACTTAGATTGCAGACCTTTCTACTTGAGCGCGGACTAAAAGCTTGTTCTAGTCGTTAAGCGCAAATGCTTTGACTTGAGCACAAACTAAAAGCTTGTTCTAGTCATGATCAAGTGTTAGATCGCTAGTTAGAAGCTTGTTCTAACTTAGATCGCAGACCTTTTTACTTGAGCGCGGACTAAAAGCTTGTTCTACTCGTTGAGTGAATTCTTCGACTTGAGCGCAGACTAAAAGCTTGTTCTAGTCATGGTCAAGTGTTAGGTCACTAGTTAGAAGCTTGTTCTAACTTAGATCACCGACGTTTATACTTGAGCACGGACTTAAAGCTTGTTCCAGTCGTTGAGCGTGAATTCATCGACTTGAGCGTAGACTAAAAGCTCGTTCTAGTCGTGGTCAAGTGTTAGGTCACTAGTTAGAAGCTTGTTCTAACTTAGATTGCAGACCTTTATACTTGAGCGCGGACTAGAAGCTTGTTCTAGTCATTGAGCGCGAATTCTTCGATTTGAACGCAGACTAAAATCTTGTTCTAGTCATGGTCAAGTGTTAGGTGACTAGTTAGAAGCTTGTTCTAACTTAGATCGCAGACCTTTATACTTGAGTGCGGACTAAAAGCTTGTTCTAGTCGTTGAGCGGGAATTCTTTTACTTGAATGCAGACTAAAAGCTTGTTCTAATCATGATCAAGTGTTAGGTCACTAGTTAGAAGCTTGTTCTAACTTAGATCGCAGACCTTTATACTTAAGCGCGGACTAAAAGCTTGTTCTAGTCGTTGAGTATGAATTCTTCGACTTGAGCGCAAACTAAAAGCTTGTTATAGTCATGCTCAAGTATTAGGTCGCTAGTTATAAGCTTGTTCTAACTTAGATTGCAGACCTTTATTCTTGAGTTCGGACTAAAAGCTTGTTCTAGTCCTTGAGCGCGAATTCTTCGACTTGAGCACATGCTAAAAGTTTGTTTTATTCCTGGTCAAGTGTTAAGTCGCTAGTGAGAAGTTTGTTCTAACTTAGATCGCAGACCTTTATACTTGAGTGCGGACTAAAAGTTTGTTCTAGTCGTTCAGCGCGAATTCTTCGACTTGAGCGCAGAGTAAAAGCTTGTTCTAGTCATGGTCAAGTGTTAGGTCGCTAGTTAGAAGCTTGTTCTAACTTAGATCTCAGACTTTAAGAGGGAGATGTTATATCAGAATAAACACTCATCTTTTGAGTTAACTGTTGGGTCGCAGAATTATGGCCGACGCACATAAGCATGTTAATTTTTTTTAGCCATGACCTAATAGTTGGTATACAAAAATTTGAGAAATTACAAATGTAGAATTGGTACCTGGCTTTCACCCCTCTTTTTCTTTTTATCTCCTGTGCATGAGTTGCATTGTGCTTCTGACCTCCACAACCGGGTGGGGGAATACTCCCCCTTCAAGAGCTGGACATAGAAATTAGTCAGGCCTTGCTGCGGTGCCTTGCATGCTAACACTTGGGTGTTGAGCTTAAGAGTAGTGGATAATTCAGCCCTTTGACTCCGAGATTGACTGTGTGAACTTCTATTAAGGCAGTCATTTCTTTCGCCTAATCCAGGTTTCATTCCCTTGATACCCGCTGGTCGGCTCACACTATAGCCGTCCCATAGCAAGTTGGGAATTTCATGACGTAGTGGTAAATGGAGGTCGCGACTCTGAGCTCGTACAAAATTGTGCGGCCTAGAATGGCGTGATGGTTTGAGGGTACGTCTACTATAATGAAGTCCGCCATTATTCTTCTTTTACAGGGCTCGTCCCCTAGTTCGATAAGAAGTATGATCTGGCCCTTCGCTTCCACATAGTCTCCAGTAAAACCCTAGAGTCTGGTACCGTATGGCCTTACACTCTTCAGGTCTATTTTCATTTGCTGGAAAGTCCGCCAGTAAATGTTGTTCACAGTGCTGCCATTATCCACCAAGGTCTTGTGCATTTTAACGCCTGAGACAGGCATAGTAATGACCAGAGCGTCTGCGTGAGGGTGTAACACTCTGTAAACATCTTCATTGTAGAAAGAGAACGAGCTGGTTCGAGAGACGGGGGGTTGTGCCTTGAGCAGGTGGTAATAATTCTGGGCTTCTCTCACGAGACCTCGCCTCTGTCTCTTGGAACCCTCCATGCCGTTATCTCCTCCGACAAGTACGCAGATTTCAGCTGAAGGTTGGTTTTGTGGGAGCTGGTGTAGCGATCCGGAAATTTTTAGAAAAATTAATTTTATTAAATAATTTCGCGTCGCTATAATTTCACCAAATTTTAAAGTTGCTTAAGTTCGCGCTCGTCGAGTCAAATATTCCAAGACTTAATTAAATTGTTATATTAAATAAATTGTTTTCTAAAAAGTTCCAAATCTTTGTATAAAACGAATTCTATTCCAACTATTTTGGCCTAGCTCAACTTGTTTCAGCCGTAGTTATTATTTCGTAATTCATTCAACTTCGATTACCAATACACATGAAAGTTCTATGCACCTAAGAGACCAACTCCCGGTTGAACTAGGAAATTGTACCTCAAAACCTATAAACATTCCCAATGACATGTATTTTATCTACACAAATCTCTCAGCATTGTG
>CAVNYN010224171.1:0-40277 GCA_963692815.1 Nyctanthes arbor-tristis
CTTCCGATCTTTTCAGGTTGCTTAGGGGGTGGCCACATCCTCAACTCTCTTATGCCGTTTTCCAACAGCCCTTTCCTGCCTCAGCTTCTTCTTCTCCTCCTGTCTTTTTAGAGCCTCAGCGAGTTGTGCGGCAATCCTCATCTCCTTGGCTTGGTCGCGAGCAGTTCTCCTCTTCTCCAATGCAGCTCTCTTTTTCTCAGCTTCATGAACGAACCGCCTTTGGCCCTTGGAGAGATGTTTCTTCCCTAAAAAAAGGAGCCAAGTGTCAGATCGCTAAAATTTTCGAAAACAAGTTTTCAAGCAAACAATGATACGTCGGTTAGGGGAGTAGTCGCTTATAGTTGTTCGGATCACTGGAGATGTGCTCGGTTCTGGGAACAGATAAAACGGTGCTGACCAAAAAATTCTCTTCCGTCAATTCCACAACGTCACAATAATGTTCGAGAATCTTGGCAACGATCTCTGCCTATTCCTTAAACAGTGGAGTTAACAGTTGACCTCGTTCAACGCCTGATAAGAATGGAAAACACAGTTAAATGTCAGTTCATTAGGCCGTGGGGATAGTTTTATTGAAAGCGTGCTTACTGGGTTCTATGTAGCTTGTGGGGACATTCATGTCCTCTTCGCCCGGACTCAGCTGGCTTCTCCACTCATCTCCTACCTAGAACCAACTCTTTTTTCCAGTTGGGCCCTGATTCGAATGCCTCTTCACTAGATTTCCCCAAAGGTTCAAAGTCCCGGCCTTGGGTCGCGTGGCTACATGGAACCATCCTTTCCCGGATGGAGAGGTCCACAGCACGTAATACGAGTTAAAGTCCTCAGGGCTCAGATACCCCCAGCCTTTGCATTGCCAGAGAGCAAGGACCCCAATAATGGTCCTCCAGTTCATATGAGTGATTTGGGAAGGGGAAATTCCCCAAAACTTTAACAACTCAGTAATAGGTCGTGTAAGCGGAACACGAAAATGAGCCTCAAATATCCTCGTGTTCACTGCAGTACACTCCCTTGGAAGGCAGTGAGCCTGCTCCCCTACATAAGGGACCTAGAGTGCTATGCGGTCTGAAACACGATAGTTTTGCCATAATGCGTTCAAGCCGCTCTCCTTCACCTTCGAAGGAATACGTTTGCAAACCCATGGCCAATCTTTATCACAAATCACCGCCATCGGAGGTCTCCCTCTAGAGCTAAGTTCCTTCTCATCACCCTCTCCCTCACTCTCATCATCGGTCCATTCAAACTGAACATTTGGCACTAACTCCGGCACCAGTCCTACCACCTCCTCATCTGTGGGTCTTTATACATTTGCCACAAATCCTTCTCCTATGCATCTCTCTAAAAGAAAGCTCTCTCTATCCTCCATTTCACAATGTCCCCACGAATTCCAGAAGCTAATCAAGAACTCTAACAAAAAAATTCCCCAAAAAATAGAAAGAAGAATAGTTACCTTTATACTAAGGGTATCGCGAAGCCTTCGAAAACTATATTGAAAATTTGGGCGTGAAAAGGAAAGCCTAAAAAAGCTAGCGGCCGAAATCTCTTTAAAGGTTGATTACATAATAAATAGAGGTGAAAGGAAAAGAAGATAAGGAGAGGAGGCATATATAGGCTAAGGAGAAGGTAAAATGATGGCTACCGTGCGTGTGATAACAACTGTCATGCCTCCGCTAATTTTCCTTTATTTCCGAATATCTTATATTAATTTACAAATACCATAGCGGAAGCTTCAATTCAAATAGTGGGGACAGGACGTACAGAACAAACCAATTGACCTTATCTTATAGAGTTTAACATATAATACTAATTTCTTAAACTAACAAGTTAAAATTTTTTTCAAGAAAACATTAAAGCTAGGTTTCTCAATAAAAGGTAAAAACATAAGAAGTTATATTAATAAATATATTTCATTGATCACCAAAGTACGCCAAATCATTAGAAAACTTTTGCAATGAAAAGTAGAATTCAAATCAATATAAAGATTATATCTTCAAATTGTCTTATATGTTATAAGATGTAAAACATATATATTATAGATGTGGGCATAAAAGTATTAAATTCATGGTAGCTTCAAAGACAAGTTTATACTACATGCACAACTCTACTCCCGATTCGTGAGCACGATCCAACTCCTGGCTTGCCTTGCTTTTCAAATGTCATAGCTTCAATCATCTACAAAAAATGTAGTAAAGAGGGAGTGAGTACGAAGTACTCAGTAAGTAACAAAACCTTTTGATTCACCTTTTATTTGTAAGATTTATTTTCAAGAAAATCATTCATTGCACAAAGCTTTTTAATGCACAAATGGAACCTATCACTAGTTAAACTACTACCCGTGGTGCGCGCAAGATTCATATCAATTCAATCATGGCCATGTACAATTAAGTGCATTCACATTTGAATCCCTGTTGACCCTTACTGGAATTCCAAACAGATCAATACAGATACAGAACAAGTACCACACTAATCGTCGCCCATCTCGATATCATTAGATGGCTCCTAGTATAGTAACAGAGCAGAGCAGAGCAAATATGGAACGGGTAGAGCAACTAGTAATTCAAAATGCAATACATCAATCTTTCTTTTCAATGCATCAAAATCTATGTTCAATGCTTTAATCAAGTACATGCTTAGCATTTCAAAACATCATTAATGTTAAAAGGGAATCAAAGTAATAGTTACTCACCTCTCTGACTTGGTTTTTTCCAAAGATTCTCTGAACTGTTGACAAATGACCTTAAAGCCTTCATTTTCCCCAATCAAAGTGACATCTCATGTTTTATTCATTATATATATGATGAGGGGTTATTTCCAAGTATAACATTTAGGGTTTGATAGGTTTTAAGGGTTGTTTTTCTTCCCTCACTCCATTTGGACGAATTTTTCGCTTTTATATAACTATACAAAGGACGTGAAACTCATTAAAATGTAAGACAACTAGCCTTGTTATGGAGGTATGGATGTGGAGGGAAGAGGGACGAGGAAGGGGGCTTAGGGTGCTTGGGAGAAAATCTTTCTCCTCTCCCCTATTTATAATCTTGGGAAATATCCGAATTTAATTGGTTTTAATAAACATTTAAGTTTCGCCAACCAGAACATGACACGTGGCTCGATATGGAGCCATACACTCGTCGGCAAATTGCTCGGGCAGTCCTTATTCTTTGAGCTGTCTTATGATTAAGTCATTGTACTTTGATCTATGTTATTCTAGACCTTCAACTTAATAGGGTTTACAATTCGGTAGTTATATTTTGCGTCCTACTAATCAATGACCACATTCTTGTCTTTAAGCATTTCTCGAGTGACAATCTTTGAGACTTGTGACATATTAATACAAATTTACGTCGTTATTCAATACCGCAACCTTATGCGGTTAATCACTCTTTATCAATATGATGTCAATTGTTACTTTCTAATTCAAAACCATTGCCCAAATATCGATCATGTTACCAATGATCATGCTCTAATTCTTGACATTCATTTGAGTAACAATGTTGTAACTCAATGCAATCTCATTGTTATATTCTAATTCTTGACAATCTTGTAACAATTCAAATATAATCACATTGTCATATTTCAATTCAATTTGAGTGATAACCTCATCTCCTTGCAATTCAATATAATCATGTCGTTACATTCCACTTTGGGACATTCAATTGAGTACTAACCTTGTATTTGTATGATTGAGGTAAGAAATGTGTCTCTTTATTATAAAAATAACTATCATATTTCTTGTTAAATTTTTGCGGGATGTTACAATCTACCCCCCTTAACTGAATTTCATCCTCAAAATTCATTAAGCATTAGGGCAATACTATTTTTGTTTTCACAGCATAGTACGCAGCCGGGATCGTCTTCATTTCAATGAATTGCTTCCGCACACTTTTATTTATTTTACCGTTGAGAGCATGCGTGAATCTCTTGTAATTAATCCCTTTTTTTCATGTGTGAGTTTTTCATCCATTCTTCAATATCGAAGTTCCAAAAATCAAATTTACTTTTTCCTTCTTATCCCAAATATACTATAAATTTAAAGTGGGTCAAATATCCCACAATCCAATTACCTTTATTCAAATGGGTTTGGATTGCCGGTTGCTCATTTACCAATAACAATTAACAAAAATTTGATTCTTTGAAACATATTCTCTTAAAACTATTTCAAGTCCTTTCTCGAGTTTCAAGCCAGTGTTTCATACTTGTTTCATTAATCAAATTGCAAGGACTAACCAAGGCAAGAAAGGAAGAATCAATCGGTGTCAAAGTTTGGCGAAATAAATGGATGTTGTCATAAGAGGAGTTAATCAGTTAACAAATAATAAAGAACCAAAGAAGGCTGAGGTCAAATGAGATTAAATAAGATTGACGGAAATACCAGTAGAAACTTAAAGTAGGGTAGATGAATACAAAATCAATTCAATTTCACATATGTTCATTGTCAAGAAAATAAGGTTTTCCAAATTGTAAAACGAATCATCATCGATAGGTAATGACCAAACAATCGCAAGGGCTCGATCAAAATGGTAACAATAGGCACTGAATGAATTTACATAGTGAAAAGCAAAGGCAATAAAAGCAATAAAGGACTAAGCTGAATTTCTAAGATAACTAGTAGGCAATCAAAGATGAGTAATAGTAGGTGAGAGCAAGAAACAGAGAGAAGAAACAAATTCTCCCCAAATTTCAAAATTTTTTTTCCAAGGTAGTAATATCAACTCATATATCAACAGCATTTTGAATAACAACCACAGTACAGGGCCATTGGTACAAGGGAAGTTTAACAGGTAATTAAGAATTGCAAAAGAGTTAATGTCCCTAGTAATCAAACCAAGTAGAAAGGGACAAAAGACGGAATCATAAAGTCCTTTGTCGAGTAAATAAGGTTTTCAAAATTGCAAGGAGAGCGATTATCCAGAGGCAATGATCAAACAATTTCATGAGCTTAATCAAATGGCAACAAAAGCACTGAACAAAGGCATATAATCAAGTAAAGGCAATGATAGAGAAGCCCAAAGGAGATTCCAAGATTCCGAATAAACAATCAAGAACAATCAATAATAGGTGAGAACAAGCATAAAGGAAGAAATAAATTTCAATTTTTCAAAGAACTGATGTTGATATATCAAAGAAAAGTCTTTGCTAACGGGTTCCCATTTTATCGAAGAGAATTTTTATTGTTGAGTTATTCTTGAGAATAACACAAAACAAAGCTTAGGATCAAGTGAAGAGCTAACAAAAAATTAAGGTCTCAAAATTAGTAGTACCAACAAAAGAGAAATGTTCTCAAGTTCAAGTACAAAGCAATAAGATTATTATTAACGAATAGAACGCAATGGGTTTATTAAGAATATATAGAGCAAAAGGAGCAATACCAATCAGTTATAAGTAAAAGTGTCATATTCAAGGAAATACAATTTTCAGGCAATAAATAAGTCTTGGGTCTAGCAAAAGAACATTTAAGCGACTCAAATAGTTTGCTTGGATAGATTATATATAGTCTTTTCAAGCAAAAACTGAAAAGATATTATTTCAAGAGCTTTTTCTTGACAATTCCGGGATTCAAATTGTATCAAGAAGAAATCATATTCAACAAAGTAAATTCTTGGTTTAAAGAACATTGGGAATATAGTCTAGGAAAGAAAGTGTTTCAAGATATATTGAAACAACATGCAAAGGTTTGTTGGAACACAACAATGAGGAAGGCAATGGGTAACTCAAAGGGCATTATAAAGAACAATATTCCGTGCTTCAAAATGTAGGCTTGTATTGTTCCTTGGAGTAATCAATACAAATTATAGATTCAACAAACATTCAGGTTTGGCACAGCAAATTCTTGATTTGAAGAGTATTGGTAATCTCAAGCGTTCCAAGATACATTGGAACGATGTGCAATTATTTATTGGGACATAATAGTGAAGGAGGCAATAGATCAAATAAAATGAACAATCTTTCATGCTTCAAAGTTTAGGCATGTTTATACATTGCCTTAGAGTGTTTAGTAATAAAAATCATAGGTTAAGACAAAATTTAAAAATTGAGGAACTGATTTCGAGTCACTTGCCTTGTCCTTGGCATATATGTTTATTATCTATTCAATTTCCAAATATCAAATCAAGGGATCAAAATTAAAATTCATCATTGTTTATGAATAAATTCAGTCGTTGTCAATACTTCTAGGAATACTTGATTTAGAAATTCAAAACAATTCCACCAACCCAGTACAATCAATTAGTCCAATGTTAGTTGTTAATGAGTTTAATTTAGGGCTCAAAATTTAACACCATCGATAATCAATTTTCTTGACCAATCACTTTTGTTAAATCTTTTAAGTATACATCAATATGCAAACTTATATTGTTCATAAAATAAGACGTCCATCTGTTTCTTCATTTACCCAAAATCGTACTTTAGTAAGTTGATCAAAATGGAAAAAAATTTCAACAATTATACTCAATGACAAAGTTTGGTGTATATGCTGGCGGTTCCATAACATAGTTTTCGAGAATCAATAATGGAATTGACACAAAATTCAAAAGTCAAGTTTAAGCAAGAAAATATTAAAAACCGGGCTAAGTTTGGATGTAGAATGGCCAAAAATTTCAAGAGTCAATAGCAAGATTAGTGCACAAATTCAAAATCAAGCTTAAGCAAGACGAATATTGAAATTCGGTTAAATTTGAATGCAAAATGGCCAAAAGAAATTCTTTAATTGAAATAACTGGCAATTATGTGAAAGAATTAAAGTTTGTAGCTCAAAGAAACATAAAATAAGTCTTTTTGGATTAATATATAAGAAATCAGGAAGTTTGGAGACTCAATTGCAATTTTCTAGAAAAAATCTATGACCTTGGACCTATCTAGACGAACTTAAAAAGCTCAGGCACCTAGTTGCAAATATTTTTTTCAAAAAAATATGGGGTTTCACCGACTTAGGCTCGGTGCGGCCACATGATTCATCTGTGTGGCTGATGCACACCTCAAAAATTTCTGTTGCCCGCGGCCTACCCGCAGAATGCATTCCGCGGCTGGCCGCGGGGTTCCATGCGGCCGATCTATGGGGTAATTTTTTTTTTTTTTTAATCTCAGCTCCAAAACTTACAGCAATTAACTTCTATTCCTCGTAACTTTTACCATGTATCCAATGAAAATAGACTTTCGCCAAAAAGTGTACAAATTATTTATTCACTTAGTAAGCAGTAACTTACTTGCAAGCCGGTTGGTTAATGCCTCGCGCGGAGTAGTTTATGCATGTAGTACCCCTGGAACGTTGCTCTGATACCATTCTTGTCACGCCCACGCTAATTTTCCTTTATTTCCGAATATCTTATATTAATTTACAAATACCATAGCGGAAGCTTAATTCAAACAGCGGGGATAGGACATACAGAACAAACCAATTGACCTTATCTTATAGAGTTTAACATATAATACTAATTTCTTAAACTAACAAGTAAAAATTTTTTTCAAGAAAACATTAAAGCTTGGTTTCTCAATAAAAGGTAAAAACATAAGAAGTTATATTAATAAATATATTTCATTGATCACCAAAGTATACCAAATCATTAGAAAACTTTTGCAATGAAAAGTAGAATTCGAATCAATATAAAGATTATATCTTCAAATTGTCTTATATGTTATAAGATGTAAAACATATATATTATAGATGTGGGCATAAAAGTATTAAATTCATGGTAGCTTCAAAGACAAGTTTATACAACATGCACAACTCTATTCCGTTCGTGAGCACGATCCAACTCCTGGCTTGCCTTGCTTTTCAAATGTCATAGCTTCAATCATCTACAAAAATTGTAGTAAAGAGGGAGTGAGTACGAAGTACTCAGTAAGTAACAAAATCTTTTGATTCACCTTTTATTTGTAAGATTTATTTTCAAGAAAATCATTCATTCCACAAAGCTTTTTAATGCACAAATGGGCCCTATCACTAGTTAAACTACTACCCGTGGTGCACAAGATTCATATCAATTCAATCATGGCCATGTACAATTAAGTGGATCCACATTTGAATCTCAGTTGACCCCTATTGGAATTCCAAATAGATCAATACAGATATAGAACAAATACCACACAAATCGTCACCCATCTCGGTGTCATTAGATAGCTCCTAGTATGATAACATAGCTGAGCAGAGCAAATACAAAACGGGTAGAGCAACTAGTGATTCAAAATGCAATACATCAATCTTTCTTTTCAATGCGTCAGAATCCATGTTCATTGCTTTAATCAAATGCATCCTTAGCATTTCAAAACATCATCAATGTTAAAAGGGAATCAAAGTAATAGTTACTCACCTCTCTGACTTGGTTTTTTTCCAAAGATTCTCTGAACTGTTGACAAATGGCCTTAAAACCTTCATTTTCCCCAATCAAAGTGATATTTCATGTTGTATTCATTATATATATGATGAGGGGTTATTTTCAAGTATAACATTTAGGGTTTGATAGGTTTTAAGGGTTGTTTTTCTTCCCTCACTCCATTTGGACGCATTTTTCGCTTTTATATAACTATACAAAGGACTTGAAACTCATTAAAAAGTAAGACAACTAGCCTTGTTATGGAGGTATGGATGTGGAGGGAAGAGGGGCGAGGAAGGGGGCTTAGGGTGCTTGGGAGAAAATCTTTCTCCTCTCCCCTATTTATAATCTTGGGAAATATCCAAATTTAAATGGTTTTAATAAACATTTAAGTTTCGCCAACCAGAACATGACACGCGGCTCGATATGGAGCCATACACTCGTCGGCAAATTGCTCATGCAGTCCTTATTCTTTGAGCTGTCTTATGATTAAGTCATTGTACTTTGATCTATGTTATTCTAGACCTTCAACTTAATAGGATTTACAATTCGGTAGTTATATTTTGCATCCTACTAATCAATGACCACATTCTTGTCTTTAAGCATTTCTCGAGTGACAATCTTTGAGACTTGTGACATATTAATACAAATTTACGTCTTTATTCAATACCGCAACCTTATGCGGTTAATCACTCCTTATCAATACAATGTCAATAGTTACTTTCTAATTCAAATCCATTCAAATATCGATCATGTTACCAATGATCATGCTCTAATTCTTGACATTCATTTGAGTAACAATGTTGTAACTCAATGCAATCTCATTGTTATATTCTAATTCTTGACAATCTTGTAACAATTCAAATATAATCACATTGTCATATTTCAATTCAATTTGAGTGATAACCTCATCTCCTTGCAATTCAATATAATCATGTCGTTACATTCTACTTTGGGACATTCAATTGAGACTAACCTTGTATTTGTATGATTGAGGTAAGAAATGTGTCTCTTTATTATAAAAATAACTATCATATTTCTTGTTAAATTTTTGCGGGATGTTACATCAACAGTAAATCCAATTGGGTCTCTCTGGAAGCTTCTAGAAAGTTATAGAATTACTTGGAGAAGGGTTGTAAGGGTTGTACAACCTACTCAGAATAGAATTTCCCTATCTTGCAAGACATTAAAGTGCCTAGGATTTTCCACTATAAATAGAGGAGGGGAGGTCGTATTGCTCAATCCCGAGAGGAGCCGCGCCCCTACAATATTCTTGTAGAGAATTAATTCCCTACGGTTAGGCTCTTGTGTCGGGTTTTGGGTGAATTCCTAGTGGCGCCTACTCGCCGGTGTAATCCAGGACATGGAAGCATTCCAGAGAAAATCAAAGGGTTGGGAGCCAGTAATTCTTGTCAATTGTTCGTAGGATTAATTGCTTATCAAATGTATATTCCACTGACTTAAAAAAAAAAGGTATATTCCGCTGCACTCTCTTTAGACAATTAATCGTGACATTCTTATATTCAATTAAATATTCAGATCGATCATGTTTTAAAAGAAAATAATTTTTTAAAATTATTGCTATTCTTTACTTGCTTCTATCAATTGGTATCAGAGAGTGTCTGAATCTTTATTTCAAATTATAACGAATAAATTCAGAAAAACATGGTTTGCTATATCTCAAATTAGTCGGTAACTGAAATCAGTGAAAAATTTGGAATAACTTCACGCGTTTACCATTTCTGGTTTATGACAAGCACTAACATAATTGCAATTGATGATAGGTTATTCTAGACCTGGGCATTCGGTTTTCAGTTTTGGTTAGTGAAAGGACTGAAACCAAACCGAAAAATTCGGTTTTAGTCTTGGTTCGGTCTTATTAGTTTCAAAACCGAATGGTTTAGATTTTGTTTGGGTTCAGTTTCTTTCTTTTGTTGTTTGATTTTTGTATTTAATAAATTTACACTTTGTTAAATAAAAAAATGAAAGCAAATTTTAATAGAAAAAATATTGAAACTAAAGATGGTAATAAATTATAAAAACAACACTAAAACTAAAAAAGATTAACCAAATTATCACGACGCTCTTCCGATCTCTAAATTTTGAAAAAATAGGCTCAAAACTAAGTTCTACTATAATTCAATGGTTTTCGGTTTTAGATTGAAAACCGAAAAAAATTATTTGGTTTTCGATTTTGGTTTCAATTTTTTCTTGAGAACCCAAACTGTTTTGGTTTTTTCAGTTTTGTTAACTTAATTTTGGTTTTTTTTTGTCTACCCCTAGGCCAATCCCATCGTCTATTTTTAATTTCAAAACATTGCCTATTTTTAATTTAAAAATTGTTTCTAAAATTCAGAATATATCTTCTTCTGTGCTTTTAGTTTATTTGGTATCATCACGTCTTTTATTTTTTCAATATAAATGAATTATATATGTAAGCTATGTGTTTATAATTACATTTTTTTTATTTTGTATTTATAGGCTTTATTGGAAACGTCGTCATGAAATATTCCCTACAATATCAGAAGTCATCTACGGGAGAAGTAATTTCAAGAAACGTTGAACTTGTTTTAGATTATTATGACTGCTAATAAGAGTCAAAGTTAATTTATGGATTTTAATTATTCTTTGTTATAACTACTAATAAGAGTCAAGGTTAACATCTTTTCAAGTACTCCTTAAAAAGTCAATATTCAATTTGAGTAGTTCTATGTAACAGTGTCTAGAGTTATGAAT
Organism: Nyctanthes arbor-tristis; assembly: GCA_963692815.1. Classification (NCBI taxonomy): domain Eukaryota; kingdom Viridiplantae; phylum Streptophyta; class Magnoliopsida; order Lamiales; family Oleaceae; genus Nyctanthes; species Nyctanthes arbor-tristis. The sequence goes on from CAVNYN010224171.1 coordinate 11,040, forward strand.
CATGCTGATAAGAAAATAATTATATGGGATAAGGAATTTAGAATGAAAAGCCAATTAATAAAACGACGAATGTTGTGTACAATGGGGTTTTTCAAAAATTTTAATAATATTAACAAAATATTTATTTTTATTATCTTAAAATGCTACTTCGTTCATTACTTTGCTCATATGTTGTTTAATTTCTTTATGTTATACTTTGTCAACAAAATTTGACCGAGCAACGCACAGGAGCAAATCTATATATATATATAATGGGAATTAAGTCCACGATACCTCTGTATCGCAGTTCTCTAGCCTAAAATGTGTTAAGTGGAGGTATTTTAGACTTTTCGTGTGTTAAGTCTAATCCTTGCGGTATAGGCTAAACTCGTGTTTAGTCATTTCTTCTTCTCAAGCATTTCCTTCATTGGCTAGACTCCTTAGCATTAATTAATTCCGATAATTAACGAATGGAAAGAGTTTAAGCAAAAGAAAGACTCCTTCCTATTACCAATTTCTTGTGTTTTATAAACCCTTCGTGAATTTCGATTTGGAATTTATGGATCCTTATTACCAGTGGCTGGGTTTCATCTATTTGATCCGATTTAGCCTTATCACTCTATATCTTGAATATTTTTCGTGATAATTATCATGTAATCGATTTGAATTTATTGATACGATTCTTTTTTGTCTGATATGCAGTTCTACTGGGCAGGCAAGCGTTTGGTTTTCCCCTATATAATAAGGAAACGATCCTCCAACGTGATATTCACCCAATTGAGCTCCTTCACGGCTTTTCTGTTGTATCTGAAACACTCCTTTTATTTTTGCTCTTCAAGATTATTCACTGACTCATGGCTCCTCTATGGAACTTGGCGAAAGATGTTGATGATAGGCGTGCTAAGTGGACATTTTTGGTGTGCCATGTCGGAATGATCCTAAAGATTATTACTCACTAAAGATTATTTTTTCTGATGAAGAGGTAACCTTCGTTCATTATTTTTTTTTATTCATATGGAGAAATAATGATAATACACTCTCTTCAATCATCCTCAAGTAAATTTTCTTTGTAATGAATGTTGGCAAAATTAATCTTTTTTTCTTTTTTAATAGTGGCAACGTGGCATTATCATCTTTCCAGAGCCTGTAAATTTCCTTTTGCAGTTTGTGTTCCACAATGAAGGAAATAGGTAAAAACGAATGACTAAATGAGCATATTATTACAAGTCACCATCCGCTTGCCTTTAGTTAAATGACAAACAAAGCCTTTTGTTTATTCTTTATTATTAATACCTCGATTTACAGACCCTTAGGAAAAAACCCGATTTACAGAGTTGCTTATGTTTGACCCATTTTATTACGACATAATCATGGTAATATTACTTTCTACAACAGTCAAGAGTATGTTTTAGTTTATTTTTACAGAAACATAGGGTTTATATTGTTTACATGTATTCCATTTTGTGAGGTTATTGAGTGTTGTGTAATACTTATTGATTTTCATTGAGAAAGGTACACGTATTCAAGTTTCTGTTGCTCAAAAGCTTATTCCTGATTTTGATGATAAATTACATGAGTTTCGCTTATATGGTGTTTGACATTTTGATATCAAACCAAATGATGGACTGTACAAACCTGCATCACACCGTTGGAGACTTCACTTCAAGGACTCAACTCACGTTGTGGAGCGTGAGCTATCCATGTTTCCTACGTTCTAGAGACCAATTTTTAATTTTAGACCTTTTGCTGAGATTCTTGCTGCTAAGAGTGACAGCGAATCACTACTTTTTGGTATGTATTGACAACTTAAGAGTCTATTTTATTGATTCTGCTTCATTGTTTCTCTTTTATATAGTTTATTGTTTTTGAACCTTAGATGTGATTGTGGAGGCTATTTAGTTAAGCCGTGTTAGGCATCATCGTGCATCTGATAAGTCTACGTGTTCTATTGACTTTATGCTTCGTGATACTAAGTAAGATTCATGAAATTGTATTATATATGTGCCATGTTTGAAATTTATATTTTATGTATTACTTTTTTCTTTTGTAATAGTTTCGAAAAATCTCAACTTTGCTATAGACTTTTTTTTTCCACTCTAACTTTGTCTGCGTACTTGATACCGTACCTAACTTTGTTAAGGTATTTGATATATATGTCTGATGTTTTTATTTTTTTTGCCTCATTGTTGACAGGTCCGCTAATAGTAATGTTAGATTGAACTGTACTCTATGGGATTAGTACATTGATTTGACCTCTTCTCACCTGGTTAAGCCTATGGAAGATGTTTTTGCAAAATTTGTGTTGAAATCTGCAAGTGTACGGGTCAAACAAGTAATATAGTGGATAATGAGTCCGAGTTATCGTTCCCATGAGGATCAGATTGAGTACCTATTTATTAGTTCTTACTTTATTTGAATGATCAAATATTTTGTGTTTTGAAAAAGAAAATAAATAAACAAATAAATAAAATTAAGAAAATAAAATATATACAAAGATTTAGAGGGAAAACATACTATGGACATGTGTTTGGACTCACGACTTCACCATCACCTAGTCTAGCAACAATCAATCCATGCTAACGATCGAATCTCACGAAATTAACTTCTCTCCTCTCGAAGCTAGCTAATCTTACAAAATTAGGCCCACTCATCTATCTCTAAATGAGCACGTTAATAACCGTCTTAAGTGTATTAATCAATAAGAGATTCATGTAAGCCCCCCGAAGTTCACCCTACGTGATCGCACCAATTACAAGCAAATCTCTTTGTCTTGTCTAAATGAATGATTCTTATTGCATAAGCTAACTTAAATATCTCTCTCTCGAGTTCAACAAAAATCCATAGATTCATTCATTCATTGGCCACATAAATGAAGACAAAACAATATACCAATAAGAATTTAACATAAGAATTAATTGCATAAATTAAGCATGAAAAACATGACCATGAACTCAACTACGTTACATCGTTTGTCCTAACTTAAAATCAATTACACATCATGAATGAAAAACACAAATAAAATAGAGCGCATAACCAGGGTAATTAGCTCTTGAATAAGATGAAGAAGTCTTGCACCAAGTTTCCCCTTCTTGAATCTCGAACTTGATTCTCAAGCCTTCAAAGGTATTGTGTTTTTCTCCCCCTTTTCTATGGTATTTTCTGTATTATGTCTCTCCTCTTTAAGACTAGGCTAGACGCCCTTTTATAAGGTCTAAAAACCGTGTACAAATGAAAGCATAAAAGAGTTCCAAGAAAATAAGGACAAAAATCGAAAATTAGAGATCGGAAGAGCGTCGTGCGGCCGCACAAGATTAACTTGCGTTCGCATGGCTCTTTGCACTGATTCTGCCGAACTTCTAGACACGGGTACGGCCACATACAAGCTCCATGTGGCCTCATGAGGCCGCGTGCTACTGACAGCTTGTGTTCCATCTGTCCATAACTTTTAGTAGGAAACTTGGAATTGAGATCCGAAAGTTGCGTTGGACTCCAGGCTCGATAAGCTTTCTGATGCACTATTTTGCTCCCATGTAAGTCATATGTATTACAATTTTATGGCCCGAAATTCCTTGAGACACCCGACTCCGGTCGACTTGAACACTTCTTTTCTTTTCTTTTCATTGTCCTCATTTTAGTCCCCAAACTTCATAATTTGTGCAACATTGATCTAAATTCGTCCATCTTGACTCCACTCAGATTTTAACCTACAATTTACCAAACTAAACGTAGATGTGAACTTTTAAACATAATATCACACAATTAACAATACATTTAGGAGATATGATCATCATAAATCAATGCCTATCAAATTCCCCCACACTTAAACCTTTGTTCGTCCCCGAACAACAAACAATACAAAACAAAAGAACAAAAACACAATACTTCAACTTTCATTACATATGAGACAAAAGCTCACAATCACCTTCCCTATAATCAGCTCGGAGTAAGCATGCCTAATAAAAAGTCTCCCAAGCAATGGAAGAATTTTGGGAATTTTTCACTCTCTTTTTTTTTTCAAGTACCGGGTAACCCTTCAAAACACATAAAATATCATGAACAAGTGCCCTCAAGTAGCCATTAGAATCATGAAGCAAAGCTTGTACCTGAAATAGCCTAACCTGGACAGGCTAATCCTCACGGATAAGTTCACTCTTCGCTCAAGTGTTTAAGGGTTAAGTGTTTACGATCAAAATTCTATCCACTGGAGAGTTCTACCATAAGCTTGTAAGATTTCTCATTCTCCACCACTCAGATGCACATGCATGACACAAATCATAAGGTCTTTTAAGCATTGTAATGGGGCTAAGGGTTAAGGTGGGAAAATTTGGGAAAGTGAGGCTAATAAACCGTTGGAACTAGTAGAACCTAAATTTATAACATTCGAGAACATATCCCAAGTGAAACCACTACTCCCTTCATTCTTTCAAAACTCATAGAATCACCTATACAATACGAACATATCCCAATTGTCAAAAGAAACTCAAGCCCTTATTTCAAAAAGAAATAACCTTTTATCTCAAACTTTTTCTCACAAAATTTTCTTTTCTATTTTTGTCCATTTCTTTCACTTTTGCTCTTTCATTTTTTCTCCTTTTTCAGCTTCTCTTCCCTTCATTGTTGTTCTTTTTTTCTTTTCTTTTCTTTCATTATTGCCCTTTTCATAGCTTTCATCAACTCTTTCAGTTTTTTTCCCACATACAAACCACCCCTACCACGATATTATCAACGGAAATCACTCACATTTTCTTCATCAATACCTCATCAATAACAACTATTCACCCATGCTTACTTCTTTCCACCCTAAGCAACAAAATTAATCACAAATCCACTAGTCCATCAGCAAGATAAGGATATATACTATTTTTTGGCTCAAGACTAGTTTCAAGGGTTGTAAAGAAAAAATAGGCAATTAAGCTCAAAGGGGTTATGCAAAAGATTAATTGATAAGGTAGGATTTAGGCTAAAGTAGTTAATCAAGAAAGAGTGCCTTGATCATATTCATGTAATGCATGTAGCAATGCAGCCTCAAAGTGAAATAAAGCAAGTTCTAGAGACACAAATCCACATAAGAATATCACACATGAACAAAGAAAGTGAGAATGATAAAGATGTGTTAGTCTAAGGCTCAAAATCTCGCCAGGGTTAATTTGTCAACCTAATCCAGTCATAACCAATTCCAGGCGAAGTAAATAAATAGAAGGTGTGAGTTCACTAATTCAATTGTGTTGTAAATCTCTCCAAGTCAACAACACAAATTTATTTGTTCACTTTTCTCCATTTTTTTTCTCGCATTGCCCAAGATCTTAATTCCAGCAAAGTTATACTCCTATTAAATCCAATACTTTAGGATCATGAGTTACTTTCTGACATGTTCACAAAACACCCGACTTAATTTTTTTCAGAACACAAAACATGACAAATATATATAATTTTTTCACTTAACACAGAAACAGCTAATCTTTTTACGAACAATACTTTGCAACTAACACAATTTGATCCTAGACAATATGCAAGTAAAATAACACCAGCAAGAGATAGCAGAAATATATGTTAGCCAAGCAAAGTAATTATCACATTATCATCCCCGCACACTTAGTTTCGACATTGTCTCCAGTGTTGAACAAACAGAACAAAAATTGGGAGAAATGATTTTAGGAACTCCCTGGGGTATAGCTGATGGTGAGTCTAGATCATTTCTGATAGGGTGGATGGAGTAAGGCCGATGTGGCTAGTCTGCACTCCAACAGTAGGAGACAAACCTATCAAAATACTAAAAAGAAAGGACAACTATGATTCCTAGTAATAATAAATTAAAATTTAAAAATAAACAAGATAATGGAAATGTGTCCTAATTTCTAATGCAAATCATATAATCTACATGCAATGCAATGCAATAAAATAAAACAATGGGTTGCTTCCCATTCAGCGCCTCATTTATAGTCTAGAGCTTGACTATAAGGAATAATTTTCAGAGAACTCTAAATAGGGCTTTTGATGCTCTGCCCAGTTTAACAATATTGACTTTCTTTCCATCTTCAGGCTTTCCCTAAAAATTTACCGTGTTCTTTTCATGTAAATATGGATTGGCATCTCCATTGATCTCAAATTGTACTATGAAAACTTCAACCTCCTCATCAGATGGGATCATAAAATCAATTTTCAAACACTTGAAATCAAAGGATTGCTTGACAATTGCCCCATAATCAAAAGTGATTTTTGGAGCTTGCTCTTCTAAGATCACTTCCTTATCTTTCTCATGTGTTTTCTTCTATTATGATGGAGGTTTTTGCCACTTCCTCTTCATGGAGGGTGTTAGAATGGTTGATGACTTGAGAGATACCATCTTGTTGTCCTTCATCATTCCCCAAAAATTCTACCTGCTCAGACCATTGTGGAGCTAAATGTGCATATGGACAATCATTTAATTCATGATATTCACCACAAAATCCACACATTAGATGGTCCAGAGGCGCTAGATGTGCAACAGGACAATCATTTAGAGCATGATTTGCGCAGCAATAATCACACACTACATCAATTTTTATCATCTGACTCTCAAGTTTCTCCTCATATTCCTTCAATTTTGTTGGTAAACCATTCATCCATTCTCCATACACTTTAATAGTTTTCATAGACAAATTAGCATTTGAGCACCAGTCATAATCATCATCTATCCTGAAAAGAACAGATCGGAAGCAAATTAAATAGCAAAATAAAATTCAAAGTAAAACTAGAACTAATTGGTATCGATATCAATCTCAATCCCCGGCAACGGCGCCAAAAACTTGTTCGTGTAAAATGTGTGTTGAAATCCGCAAGTGTTCAAGTTGAACAAGTAATATAGTGGACAATGAGCTTGAGTTATCATTCCCACAAGGATTGGATTGAGTACCAAAATTATTAGTTCTTACTTTATTTGAATGATCAAATATTTTGTGTTTTGCTAAAGAAAATAAATAAACAAATAAATAAAATTAAGAAAATAAAATATATACAAAGATTTAGAGGGAAAACATATGATGGATATGTGTCATGACTCAGATCTCACCATAGTTGGACCACCTAGTCCAGCGACAATCAATCTATGCTAACGATCAAATCTCACAAAATTAATTTACTATTTCTCTCGAAGCTAGCTAATCCTACAAAATTAAACCCCCTCATCTATATCTAAATGAGCACGTTAACAACCCTCTTTAGTGTATTAATCAACAAGAGATTCATGTAAGCCTCCCCGAAGTTCACCCTATGTGATCGCACCAACCACAAGCAAATATCTTTGTCTTGTCTAAATGAATAATTCTTATTACATAAGTCAACTTAAATATTCCTCTCTCGAGTTCAACAAAAGTCCATAGATTCATTCATCCATTGGCCACATAAATAAAGACAAAACAATATACCAATAAGAATTTAACATAAGAATTAATTGCATAAATTAAGCATGAAAAGCATGACCATGAACTCAACTACGTTACATCGTTTGTCCTAACTTAAAATTAATTACACATCATGAATGAAAAACACAAATAAAATAGAGCACATAACCCGGGTAATTAGCTCTTGAATAAGATGAAGAAGTCTTGAACCAAGTTTTCCCTTCTTGAATCTCGAACTTGATTCCCAAGCATTCGAAGGTATTGTGTTTTTCTCCCCCTTTTCTAAGGTATTTTATGTATTATGTCTCTCCTCTTTAAGACTAGGCTAGACGCTCTTTTATAACGTCTAAAAACCATGTACAAATTAAAGCATAAAAAGATTTCTAACCGAATAAGGACAAAAATCCGAAATTCACGTGCGTAGGCTCCATGCAGCTGCACAATATTAACATGCGGTCGCATGGCTCTTGGCGCTGATTCTGCCGAACTTCTGGACATGGGTACGGCCGCATACAATCTCCATGCGGCCGTAGGAGGCCGCATGCTACTGGCAGCTTGTGTTCCAACGTCCATAACTTTTAGGAGGAAACTCAAAATTGAGATCCGAAAGTTGCGTTAGACTTCTGACTCGATAAACTTTCCATGACCTATTTTACTCCCATGTAAATCATATGTATTAAAATTTTGTGGCCCAAAATTCCTTGAGACACGCGGCTCCGGTCGACTTGAATACTTCTTTTTGTGCCTTTCCTTTCATTGTCCTCATTTTAGTCCCCAAACTTGATAATTTGTGAAAAATTGATCCAAATTAAAAAGAAATGTTCAAGTCGACCGGAGCCGCGTGTCTCAAGGAATTTCGGGCCACAAAATTCATAATTTGTGCAACATTGATCCAAATCTTCCGATCTCTTGACTTCCACTTAGATTTTAACCTACAATTTAGCAAACTAAACGTAAATGTGAACTTTTAAACATAATATAGCACAATTAACAATACATTTAGGGAATATAAACATCATAAATTAATGCCTATCAGAAGAGCATGTGGTTATTATATCCATAGCCATGTGGCTATTGTAATGCAGCTTTGTCGATCTCGATTCTATCGCGGTATGATTCATATCAGTTCATCGCTCATTTTTGCTTAAATCATGTCTTTTTTAGTCCTTATTTATTATTTTCTATTAATTTTGTAGGTAAATTTGGACTTTCAAACACTTTTTATGCAACTAAAGTGATTGTCAATGAGGAAGTTCCTGAGATATTGAATTTCCAAAGCAGGTTAAATCTTTTTATATTATTAGTTGGTTGTTTAAATTGTCTTTGGGCCTCCATTTTAGTTTATTGATTTTTACGTCATACGTTTCAATGTCTTAGACTTGTGAATGAGGGTGATTCCTCTTCTCAAAAGACTTGGCTACCTTCCTCTATTAGCCTCATTTCTGACAATGGAGAACTTGATATGGGGGCATTAAAGTCATTGAAGGATATATTTATGATTGATGCGGTAACTTTTATTTGTCTTACTGTATAGTTTTTTTGTGGGTTGAATTTTCAACTTTATATTTTTACTATTTTTACTTTACTTGTTGTCTCGTATTAGGGTGGAATTTATTGGATTTCCGCTAAGATAACAGTAGTCCTCTCAAATAGTGACTGGTGTTATCTTCCATGCATTGATAATGATTGTGCTAAAAAACTCAGTTGGGAGGGGGATGGTTTTTACCGTCACAAGTGTAAGGATAACGCTTCAGTGGGCATATGGCGATATATGCTCAAACTGAGAATACAAGATAAAGAAAAATCTACTACAATTGTGATGTGGGACCGTGAGTGTCTTCAACTTTTAGGAAGGACAGTTGATCACGTCCGTGGGCATTCGACACAAGTAGTTCCCCTTCTATTTCTTTTCATTATATTCTATTGTGCTTTGTTTTAGTGACTGACTTGGATAAACTTTTGTGGAATGCTTTTGTTTCAGTGACTGACAATTTTATGTGGCGGTTTCTAGACTTACGAGTTGACTTTGCCTAAAAATTTTAATTTGTGATGATGCTAGTCATCAACAAAATCTACTGTAAATATAGCGTATAAGGAAGTCTTTCATAACTTGAATTAAAATAGACAGCTGTTATTTCTATATGATAACATGGCCACAATTGTATTTCAATGTATGTAAGCATTCATTCATTAATCATTCCGCAAATTACCTAACTATTACCTATTTTGATATCTTCACGTACAACGCACGTGTTAGAATCTGGTACTAGTTTATGTTAAAGCCCAAAGCGGCGCCCAAATGGAAGTAAGTCATTAATTTTTGTCAACAAAATAAGCTTAGTCAAACAGCCTTTGGGCTTATTCTTGGACTTTGATCCAACATTGAAAATGCTAAAGATTCATTGCAAATGAAGGTGCAGTAAGACATCACGCCACATTATTGTGATTTCCCATGTGGCACACTACATGGTCATATGACACCATATAATGCCATAACATATAGTGTTAAATCGAAACTCTTAATAAAAGAGTGATGCTATTTATCTAAACTGGAGACCGGTCTCCAGTCTAGTTGGTGTCACTATGTTAGAGGAGAAGTTGATATGTATAAATACATAGGGGTCCCAATTTATTTAATGACCAATAAAGAGATGACTACTACGAAAGAGACTGGCAAATTGCATTATTCTTAATAAAACCCCATTCCCTGATATTTCTCAAACAAAATCCCCACACTCCTCTTGGTTTCTCTCACGTCTCAGCATCCTGATTACATAAGTGTGTATATATATGGCATCTCAAACTCAGCCAAGTCACACGCCTATCAATAAAGAAATTCATAGGCAAATTTCACAAGAAACTACAGAAAACACAGCAAATATCCACACCTTTGCATTCATTTATACATTTCCATTGGTATACAAACACATGCACATAACATTACACGTCTTCTATCGACCCTTTCCGTTCGACTCCGTTTCGAACACATGAATACCATAACATATACACACATGCACAGTTTCGAGAAGAGGAAACAAAAATCAGCCCTTTGTACCTTGACCGAACCCGCTCTTCACTCGACTTCAGTGAACGGGCTCCTTTCAACTCAGTCGAACCCCATTGAAGCAGCTGAGCTAATACTTCACACCCTTCAAACCAGAAAACAGCCTCCGACACCTCCAGTCACAACCACCTCATTCCTTTTAGCTTCAAAAAAATCTTCCACAAAAAGAAAAATTCAGAAATCAAAAGCCAAGAACCCATGGATTTACCTCGTCGTCGACTGAACCTCATTCCCAGTCGAACGCCACACTTCGCATTGCCCTTCTTTGTCTTTCGCAAACCACCACGGCCATTGACCTCCTCGCTCAAACCCAATTCGTGAACCAACCTCCTTGAAATCCCCTCTTGACTCTGACTCGAATCGCAATACCCCTTTTCACCAAAGAACTCTGCCAATCCAATTTTCGATCCTCCAAACACACTGCCTTCTTACAAACTCTACACCGAATCTCCCTCTGTGCGGTCCATCAACCGTCTTGATCAAATCCCCTACGACGCTCTTCCGATCTTATTACCGTCAAATTCCTGTCGAACAAGCCTCAATCGAGCCCCCATTGTCGCCTCTGTGTTTCTCTTCCAATTGAACGAAATTGGGTATGACCTTAATAAAATGAGACCCATGACGAAATCACGAATATATAAACGTACGCACCATTAGTAAAAGACGGATATATATCTTTTTAAACAACAAAGAAACCTCTCAATCAAATCCATCTATATCAGAAATAATTCTTAAGATCTTATTCTTAATTAATATATATGATGATTACCAATGATCTATATTCAATCAAACAACATGGAAGCCATTAAGAAACAGAAAATCTAGTAATTAGTCTTGCGACATGTAATTTTATATGTCATCATGCATATATAACAGATTTATTTTGTCTTTATTTAGGATTTTCAGAAGCGACTGGAATATTATCTTGTCTCGTTTCAACTGAGAGAGGAGATTAGGCTATTCCCTATATAATGAGTTCGTACTAGCACAAGTTTGGTTGCACCATTAAAGAGCAACCCGAAATTTGGAAAAAAAAATCCTTGTAAAAAAAAAAAAATATATATATATATATATATATATAAAATTTAGTCGTGTGTACTATACCGCTCAGTCCTCCAACCCACCCCTCTAAAAAGCCTGGCTCAGCCAGTAGTTTGGATCACCCTCTCACGTAAGCATACGATGAATTGACTGAAAAGTAAACTCACAGATGATCAAGAGAATCAAATCTCTTCATGCACATATATTAGGAATGTAAAAATATGACAACTCATGACTTATTCAATTATCTCTTTTTTTTTTTTTAAAAAAAAAAAAAGACAGTAAGTTGGCCAGCAATGTGATATCCCCATAAGATCGACATATTTTGACTGTGTTCATTAGGAAGCAAAAGGGAAACCAAGTCTCATAAATTATTTAATATAAGTTATACTATGTATACTGCACAAAGGGCCAGTAGAAGTCCCTTTAAGTCAGACCACAAGCTATCAGGATCGAGCAGACACACCGACAACCATTAGATTTCAATCTTAAAATATATAAATTTTTTTTTCTTTTTTGTTTTTATGGTAATCGAGGATGGTTTTTTTGACCGCCTTCCCGCATACAGCTCCAATTGATGCGTGTGAATTTGGTCCTATGAGGATAGAGCTGACCTACGCATTGGATTGTGGTATGCGTGTAGAATAGGGTTTGTATTACCCGACATCCACATATTGATGCGGGTTTTCTTGATATTAGGGTTTTGATGCTCCCCTAATGCACTTGGTCGTGCTCATACATAAGACATTGGTGGGGCTAAGAAGGAGATGGGGCCTCATCACTATATTTGAGCGGCCGATCTACTTTAGTATTATCACATATAAACAACTAATTTATCACTTGTTCAAGTAGGAAAAACACGACTTTATAAAATTGCTATTAATACATGCACTACTTTTCCAAGTTAAGCCTCTTTGGTTCAGTTAATGCAGCAGTTCTTCTATGAAGTCCAATAGACACCATCTTATGTCCAATGAAAGCCTGCCACATAATCCATTGGACACCATACATGGTGTCCAATGGACTCTATCGAATATGTAGTTAATGCAGTGTTTAATGTTTGGAAGCTGAAATGTTTGGAAGCATGTTTCAGCAAGGGAATTAAAAAAGAAAAATATTACGTAAGGAATGACTTAACAAGAATTTTTTTCTTTTATATAACAAAGCCCTAACTAGGCTACAGCATCGTTTTTCAGTGTCCGCCTTACCTCTACCATTTTTACTAAACAATAAAAAATGGTACAATCCAAGAGGGGACATAAAACCTGACTTCCAACTGAATATACAATCAATAAAAGCAGTAAATAAGAAGGTACTACTTTCCTAACATTGAATAAGTAATAGAAAGAATAAAAAGTAATTCTAGAGTAACTGTACATAAGACTCAAAAAACTAAAACAGATTCAAAGAAGCTAGAAGAAGAGAATGGCGATGAAGCTGGACGGCTTCTTAGAATCGGGTAGCTCCTTCCTGAAAATTAAAGTAAATAATTCTGAAATCTACCTTCCAGTTTCCAGGATGAAGAACATACGAAATGAATTACCTGTAGAAATCAATGCAAAACACTTGGTACAGCAGGCTGATGGACAGAGTCTCTCACTCTCTCTTCAAATTGTTCGGGATTTTTGTTCTCAACCCAAGTACGAAAACCTTGTGCCCTCCTCGATTTGGTCAAGTATAGTCATTTGCATTTGTCTTCCCAAACGTTTCTTTCTTTTCTTTTCTCTCGAGCTTTCAGATCCCAAACCTTTCGAAACAGATCGGAAGAGTCTGTACCCTAAACCCTAATAATTAACCATTTAAACGACGCATTCATGTTTCAAAACAAAATTTATACTTTGCCACTTCTTGAATAAAATATATAAAATATATTTGAAAATATATTTGAGAACAAAAACAAAGCACATAAAATTATTCTATTATTAGAAACAAAAGAGTCATTACCTCAACCTCCAAAGTAAATTCACAATTTGACAATTTGGAAAGTAGGTATTAGATGCAGTATTAGCTCTTCGACTATTAGCCTTCTTTAAAAATTTTCTGGTTTTCATTTAAACATTTTAATTATAATTCTTTCCTCTAGTGATAGTAGTATCACCCATGTTGATAAATAAAAAATAAAAAATAAACAAATAAGTGAATTGATGTATGTTGTGTTATTTTAACAAATGCCTCAAAGGTTAATGAAGAAAAACATATGGAGTATCATTTGTGTGCATGTGTGTGCGTGTGTGTGGTTTTTTTTTTTGGTATCATTTGTATTGTTTAAGTCTAATATGTCTTGCAGTGAAGTTCCAATTAATGGAGAATTTACGGCAACTAGATGTATTAATTGATCGTTTTAATAAGGTTACCAATAAATAAGTTTATTTTCGTGATTCATGATTATATTTTCTGCTTTATTTATTGTTATTTTTTAGAGCAGCTTTATTTATTGTTGATTGTTATAAGAGGGTGTAAAATAAACTTTGATAGCAATAAATGGATGTTAATTATGATTCATGGGGTTGAGTGATGCATTTGGGATGATGTGGTGTGATTGAGTTTAGATGACATAATTAATGAACACTCAAGTAAACATCTACTCGGGTGTTTTTTTTGAAGATCCCTATGTTGGAAGACATGATCTCGCGGTCATCTCTCATTAATGATGCACGTTATTAAGGTGTTACATCTTTTTGAATATGTTTTGCAACATGATAAAGCATTTTAGAGTTAAAAAGAAAAAGAAAAAAGAAAAGAGCAAAAAAAATGAAAGAAAGAAAAAGAAATGGAGTTTCTACAAATATTTTTCCTTTTGGCACAACCAGAGTCATGATGTCAAATAATCAATATTCAAATCAAAATGCAAACAAGAAAATAATTTCAATTCCTTTTTCAGTTTCCAATTAAGTACTATCATCATATTTCTATTTGTCAATCAAACACAAAAATATGAAAAAAAAAAAAAAGGCTCCTTGAATTTTATATTTTCCATTACCTTTAATTGGAGGGTGGAAAATGAATTAGAATTTATTTTTCATATAAAATATTTTCCCATTTTTCTCTATGGGAATTCATTTTCTTAATTTAAGGAAAATCTTTTCTTTTTGACTAAAATGAAAAACATTTTCCATGAAAAATCAAACAACTTCATGAATTTCTTGGACGTTTTGTTAAAAAACTTCCCACCCATATGGCAGCCATGTGTATTCGAAATACGTGTATTTGAAATCCAAATCATGTGTATTTCAAATCCACATTATATGTATCTATACATATCACATAAATAGGAAGTTTTGTGACAAAAATTTCAGAAGGTTTTTGAAAATGACTCTCAAACTATGTTTAATTTGACCAAGAAACTTTTGGTGGAAAATCACAATTTTCATAGAAAATAATGTGCAATCAAACACAATAATAAGCAGCAGAAAGGAAGATAAATTGTGTAAACTTATGCAATGAAATGAATTAAAAGCATTGCACATTTTTAATTCAAACCAATATATCAAAAATCGGCAAATCATTAAAAAAAAAAAAAAAGAAAAAAATTGAAAAAAGATAACACAAGACCACAAAAAAAGGAGGACGATGGGCCCCACTATTAGCTCTTTTACACTGTAGTGAAGTGAAACCCTTTATCTCTAATACTCTATTTTATGGACCTAGTCCATTAGAGGAGAGAGAGTGAAAGAAGATGATTATTTTAAGTAAATGAGAATAGAATGAGGTGTAGAGAAAAAAGCGGGAAAAATGAAAAAGGAGGAGAGAGATGGAGATAAATTTAAAAATAATGATAAAATAGTAGTAGATTGAGTGAAGATGGGGGTCTATTTGTGGACCTTACACGGGATTCAAGGGAGAAATAAAATATTAGTAGATTGAGTGAAGATGGGGGTCTATTTGTGGACCTTACACGGGATTCAAGGGAGAAAAAGTGAGAAAAAATAGTGTAAATGAGAGAAAAGTGATTAAAAGAAAATGAAAATATATAAAATTACAGGACTCACGATTTTTTTTTTTTTTTTTGTCTCTCTTTCCGCAAATGGACCTAGTGCATTTTTTAAAGCATTAGAGATGCTCTAATATATCCAGTCCTTCACATTGCAAATGAAACTTGGTAAGTGGGTAATCGACGCAAAAGACAGTTTTTCTTAGACTTGGTTTCAGAAAAAAAAATAATAATGGTTTTTGCATTTTTGACAATGTAGAGTCACCATCAACATTGTTTTCTTAGAAAAATGGGAGTAAAATGCCCTTACCTCTGGACATTCTCATGTAATTGTCTGGACATCGCGAGACACAGCGTTGGGAAGCCCGGGGATGTCACGGATAAATACCCTTAATTGAGATATTTCCATTAGTTGCTGCAATATATTTGCCAAGTTGACTAGCAATCACAATATGCAAGATGTTAGTTTAGCATCTATTCTTCTTTCAGACGCATTATTTTATATATCAGCTGAATTCATACAATCCCCAGAGCTCTCATAGAGTACATTTTTCTACCTCAAGTCAACTTCAGTATGGCCTCATAGATCTTCTACATGTGCACCTTTACCAATATTCTTCAGATATTTTTGTTTTTGGTGAATATTCCAGTAGCCGGCTTAGTCACTTGGCCGATATTGCTATTTGCTAAAGGATGTTGAGACATATATATACGTGTTCGATTTTGTTATGGTGGCGTTAACACTGATGAAACATTGTACACTATTTCAAGTAATCCAAACCAATAATATTGAAGCTAACAAATTAAATGTAGAATCTAAAGCTTCAGTGGATGATGGCAATGCCATAGACTGGGAGGCCGGCTTAAGCAGCAATAGCTTTAGCTTGTCACAGCAAAATATTTTCACTACCCAACATTGGTCTTCCACGCAATCCGATTTTGTAATTTTTATTAAATTCTATGGTTCTCTAGACGCTGCTGCTTTCTGTGAGCGTTCTTACACATAACGGATACACGTTTAACCAGTTCTTGCCTGTTCAATCTAAGGAACGGAACTTCCCTCAGGATTGTGTGCCTTCCATCAATGTAATTTGGCTTCATTACAAGATTTTGTTCCAAGCTTTTTCACTGGCACAATGTGTAAATAATAATAATAATAATAATAATAATAATAATAATAATAATAATAATAATAATAATAATAATAATAATAAGAGATGCTATTACAGCTTTACATCTTACCAAGCTAGGGGAGATGATCGTAACGGACATCACAATGTTGTATTGGCAAAGAAAGCTTGTTCCTTCCGAGCTATATTTGGAAGTAAAAGGCAAAAAAAAATGCAACCGATGATTCTATAGAGGCCAGTTTCTTTTCCTTCCTGAGAACTCGTTAATTACAACTTACATGGATATCTAGACATATATAGTTGAAACACAAGTTTGGAGCACGTGCCAACAAAAGCCTGTGCATTGCTAGAGCACGACTACTGTTCAAGATGGCTATAAGTATAGAATTAGCTATTCAAACTTGGATCGGTTGGGAGAGGGACCACTGCACCACCATTCATCCTAGCACGGGCCTCGGCAAACATCCTCTGCTGCTCTGCTAATGCCTCTTCCTCACTCATATCAGCTCCATTACTCCACTTCCCACTTCTCAACATGTCCTATTCTCACAAGGCAAAGTATTTATCAAGGTTCCAAGAATTCAAGCATCAGAATAATTCAAGCAGTTAATAGGTTCAACTGACAATTTTCAAACTAAAACCACCTTCAAAATGGGAAAGGGATAATGCCGACAACTTTGTGAAAAGGCAAACATGGCATTGGATGAAGTCCAACAATAAAAAAATTAAAAAAAAAAAAAAAAAAAAGAACCACCAGCAAAGAACCCCAAAAGTGAGAGAGTACTCACTATAGTCTCATGTTTGTGTTGCTCATATGCAGCAAAAACTTCTTCAATATACTCCCCGAATCCAAGATCCTGAAAGATAATATCATAGCATATTATAGTTTTCAACAAACGAACAGATTAAAAGAAAGGAAAAGTGAATGCAGCACAAGACTTATATTAGTGTTCAACTTGCATGTTACACCTCGACCCTACATTGTCAACTTCTATTTTTACAAATGATCTAACGTGCCCACATAATTGACTTTCCTGAAGATGGCGCCATCAAGAAAGTAAATCAGCCAACAGACACTCTAACATATCCACTCTATTTCACTATTGAGTTGTGCAATGACGAGGACAATTGCCATTTAAAAAGAGCACACAGAAAGAAAGGTGCTTAAGAATCTCTAGAGTCAATAAAGCCACCATTTAGCTCTCAAGGTCAATAGTAAAATTTCTGGGGTGATAATACATCCAAATTGTACACGAAAGCAAAATAACGGAATGAGAAAGGACATATGATGACAGACAGAGACCTCTAACGCCTTGAGTACATGTTCTGGTGCAATTGTTTTCCTGTCTCCCCTGTTACAAACTTCATTTGACTCTGATGAAACAAGATTAATAAACTCTGCAACAGACAACACATAACAATCAGAAAACCCTGAGTTAAAATATCAAAAGAAAAAAACTAAAAAACAAATCCAGAAACTACTAGCTCGTGAAAAGCACATAGAAGCTAGAACAGAGTTTTTTTCACGGTTTATTTACCTTCCAGGACAATCAATAAACTAATAAATGAAAAGAAAGGCGATAGTAATAAAGAGTAAATCAATAAGACAGAATTCACAAAACTCTAAAAAGCAAACAGTCAAACATAGTCATGCCATTGCAACTGTCTGTATTCTTTTATGGAACTCAAAATCACGACTTTGATGAATTCAAAAAAATACAAGCAAAAGAAAAGAGGGAAAGAGGGGTTGGGGGTGGAATAGTTACATACCTACGCAACATTGAATCAAAAGATCTTGAGCATCTCTTGCGACACGAACATCAGGGGGGAGCATCTCCTTAATGATTTTCGTCATAGTTGCTGAAAATACATGATTAGAGTTTAGCATCATTGATCACTATTGAAGACAGCAGGATCCGCTATGATAACGAAATTATCATTCTTATTAGTACTTCTACTAAAGAGGCATCGTATACATTATGCATTTGTTGTGATCAACTTACACTCTTCAATTTAAACTACTGCTCTAAAGATCTTTGGTTTAACCCCTTCTTTTGTCTCATCAACCTTGACATACAAACTTGTCCCTGAATATTTCTAATGATAGACAATAAGATATTCTGACTAAACTTCGGCGCAAGCCTGGTAAAATAGAAAATCCCAGCCGGGAAGAAATAACAGCAGTCAACTGCACAAAATTTGCAGAGAAACAAACATACCTTTAGGAAGAGAAGCATCCTCTTTTGTTCTCCCAACAATATCCATAGGTTCCATTGTTATTACCTTCAGAACGGAAATTAATCTTAGAAACATGCATGGAAAACTTTAGTTTAATATATAATAATACCATAATAAGACCAAAAACTGCGATAAAAAGAACACAAACCGGAAAAGAGACTTCCGAGACTAAATCAATTGAAAGATGTTAAATCGAAAGTGAAGTGGGTTACCAGAGCCGCCGCAGGCGGCGGTTCATGGTCGAGAATGAGAATGTATATATAGGAAAATATTAGTATAGGGCAACGTTTTCTTCAATCAAAGCGCGTCGAACGAGACTCCTCAGGCCTCCGTGCTAAAGCAGAAGCTGAATTAGACCGTGTTTGGCTAGGGTTAGATTACTTTACCCTCGTCAGATATTATTCTTAAGGTAAATTGCCGAAAAGGTCCCCAACCTTTGCACCTGTTTGCAATTTTATCTCAAACATTTAAATCTAGATCAAAAGGCTTTAATCTCTAGAAAATTGGTGTTGTTCATTTAAATGTGTGAATATAATCATTAAACTTTGAGGTCATTTCTACCACCAATTAAATGAGACCATATTAGAATTAAAATTAAATTTTAAATTCACATTACATGAGAGTACAAAAAATTTATGCATGTACATAGAAAAGTGAGACGTAAGAAAAATAATTCTAACTAGATTTACATACTTTTTTTATCATTATTATCTACACATATCACTTTTACGTACTTTCACATGACTTAAATTTGAAGCTTAAATTTGATTTTAATAGGATCCCATTTAATAACAATGAAATAATAATGTACCAATTTCTCAAAGGTTGGAGGTCTCTTATATCCAGACTTAAAGATTGAAGGTGAAAGTACAAAATGATGTAAAGTTTGGGGACCTTTGGTGTGTTTTACCATTATTTTATTTTATTTTATTTTATTTTATTTTTTTATTAAAGAAGATAACCTTTTTCATAGGTTGGATGACTAATTTGAATAATTAAAGTCTTACACCAGATTGTTAAATTGGATTAATTTTGTGAAGTTTTTGAGCCAAATTGAAACATTGGGTAAAGTTTGGTCACCGCATTGATTTTTAGAATTTAATCCTCCGACATAAAATAATTCCGCTGCTTGCCGGGAGAAGGTCCACAGAGTTCCCAGAAGAAAACCCTAGCCGCGTGTTTCTTTAGATCTCTCTCAGTGGGCTTTTGTGGTAAGCTATGCAATTCTCACATATTTGGTAATTGCTTATGTTTATATTTGTGCATAAGAACCGACATTATTGATATATTGATTTTAACAGTTGAGTTTTCGGATTAGATAATTTTAAAGGGGATTGAACGGGACCATTCTTGCGGTTTAGATTCTATGTAATTTGGGTTTGGTTATAATGTGATACTGATAGAAAGTCCTGCTTGCTTTATTTATTTTTAATTTTTCCTGTTGAAACATAATAACACCTTATTGTTTAACAGCAGTTCCTAAGCATTTTTATCATTTCTCAGACTTTTCTAACTGCATATCTGTAAATACGTATCGGTAAATTCTATCCTAGATCAAATAATGTATAAAATTTATGCTTTTATTAATTTGTGTATTTTGTATCTTTAGCGTGTGCGGATCCATTTTTGTTATATTATTTGACTGAATTAGCATTGAGGATTTTCAATGAGGATATGTAATGCCTAATTTTACTTGTGTGCAGCCTGATCCTTGATTAGCCTGATCCTTAAGCAGAAATGGTGAGGGTTAGTGTTTTGAATGATGCTCTCAAGAGCATGTACAATGCAGAGAAGCGAGGGAAGCGTCAGGTCATGATCCGACCATCTTCCAAAGTCATTATTAAGTTTCTCTTGGTGATGCAAAAGCATGGTATATAAAACTTTTTGTTGTACCATTCATTTACTCAATGTTTGTTAGAACTTGTATAGACACTTTTCTTGTGATGCATGTAGGATACATTGGAGAGTTTGAGTATGTTGATGATCACCGATCTGGTAAAATTGTGGTTGAACTCAATGGAAGGTTGAATAAATGTGGTGTCATTAGTCCTCGCTTTGATGTTGGTGTCAAGGAAATTGAGGGATGGACTGCAAGGTTGCTTCCTTCCAGACAGGTAATCCATGCAAAATAGTTTAGCTTACGCTCTTCCGATCTATGAACACTTATGTGCTTCCGCTTTTAAGGATTAATATACCATCCTCTACTAAAGAAAAAGATTGAAAACAAAGCTAAAATTTTGTTCTTTGTAGTAGTTACCTCCTTAATGAATGTTGAGCTATCAAAACCATGTCAAAGTGTTTTAAATTTATAGGAGAATGTGCAGTGGTAATGTAGAGAAACATTAATGGAAAGTGAAAATTTGGTTTTTTTGGGAGAATCTGTGGTTGTTACTCATTTGATAATGTTTTTACTTGTGATAAAGCTCTAAAGAAAAAGATCTAATGATGTATATGTTAGGCATGTATGTATCATGCTCTATAAAATATTATTTTAAACAAAGATCTTCTCTTCAAAATTTTATTATTAGGGTCGCTGCATGCTTTCACATATATCCTATTCTATCCTTCAATTATCTTTCTCAATGATGGTCATCTTGTTTTCAGTTTGGATACATTGTTCTGACTACATCTGCTGGGATTATGGACCATGAAGAAGCTAGGAGATCGAATGTCGGTGGGAAAGTGCTTGGCTTCTTTTATTAAGCTGTGCAGTTTTGTGAACACCTTCGAATTTTTCCATCTATAAATTTGTAGCTTTTTGATGTATTTTGAAAGCCAATTAATGTTTGAGAAGCACCAAGTTTGTTTTATATTTAAGATTAAGATTAAGATTAAACAAATTTAAGTTTGTTTTATATTTTGTTTCTATAAAAAAAAAAAGAAGAGGTTTTAGCTGCAATTTTCAGATGTTGGGTGAAATTAGCACAAGTGCATCGCATAAGATGCAACTAGGAGATGTACCATTACTTGACCATTTATTTTATATACCACACTACATGCAATTGAACAAGCACTCGTGATTTAAATGCACCATCGGTACATACAACAAACAAACTTATCCCGTTAACTCATGGTCAGTACTATCCAATCCTACCGTGGAGTTGAGCAAGTTAGATGCACCAAGAAAATCTGGAGTTCAGACTAGAATCTTTCTAAGTCTGTATAAAAGCTATGAAGTCTGTACCGGTGGACCTTTATACATCCCCGGCCGCATATACAGATCCTCTGGTGTGTTGATCTCCGCAAGCCATGCGTAGTCCAATTTTTCATCAACATTATTTCGATCTTTGTCTTCTACAGCTGCAAAATTTAATAATAATTCATTAATGACTCCAAAGCCATGTCTATTGTCCACTTAGAAGACACTTCAACAAACAAAGCCATGTCTATTGTCCACTTAGAAGACACTTCAACAAACGATCAAGTAAATTTACTCACGGTAGCTGGAACAAGGATAGTCATGGTAGTAAGTGCACTTCCTGCCAGCAGCTTCATCATAAGGAGGTGCAAGGATGTCAAGCACAGCACAAGGAGTTATTGCAGTAAAACAATGCAGATTCCCTCCGCTCTTTGGGTACAGAATAGATGTACTGGGTGCCGTCAGTACTTCATCCACTACCAATTTAGCCAATCTCACTGGAAACCAATGAGAACCAACTAAACTTCAGATAACTGGAATACCAAAATAAAGAATCAATGATAGAAATTGACCATCAATACTGTCGCATTGTAGTTAGGCATCCCTAAATTATATTATAGATTGAACTTAATTACCACATCCAGACGAAATGATATTAATGTAAAGGAAAGTGCTCGACCATTATATAAATGGGAAGGCACAGTATAATACTTGGGATTAGGGAGTGACTGTATGGTTTTGATTCCTTGCAAATTGATCTTTGGGAAAATGTGGGGTAAGAAGTGGCTAATTTATGAGAAATTGTGGAATTTTATTTTTTATTTTATTTATTTATTTATTATTATTATTATTATTATTATTATTATTATTTTTTTTGGTGGAATGAGGCTCAGAATGAATGTGAGAATAAATTGATTTTGACTTTCATGGCTCTCTGATAAATATTATGTATTTCAAGTAAATTTGTTTAAGTTAAATATATATTCCTTTCATCATCCTTCACTTTTTCTTAACAATACCCAATGGTGAATCTTTATGGCTCTAGAAGTCTTGCTAACTTACTTTTAAAATATTTTCGAAGCCATCATCTATGATTTCTTATTGGGCCAGATTCAGTAAGCCCGTGTGAGCTCCCCATTTTTTGTTTTACTTTTATCTACACATTAGTGAGATTCACCAGTATTAATTACCCACTACAACTCATTTCTATAACCTAACAGGAACTATATCATTGTAATAAACCTAACAGGGACTAAATTATGGAAACCCAGATTCATCAGAATATCAAACTATTATGAACAATTCAAGCTCATGCATCATAGTCATTTCTAAAAGTTTCTGCGCAGGATTCTTCCTTTTCTGGGGCAAGTATTCGATGAAAATGTTAGAAGGATCAAGAAGAAACAACTATACAAGAATACCTTATGAAATTTTATTAGGCTTGAGGCTGTTCTCTTAATGAATTGTGCTTCTATTCCATCAATAATAGATACAATTTTGAAGTTTCATTGTTATTGTCTAATTAAATTAAAAGGCATGTATCTTTTACTAGGCCGTCAATACTTCTAAAATACTGAAAATTCAGTAGTTAGCGGAAATTCTTAAGCATTTTGGGAGGTCATGAGTGGTAGGCTAGCATGTCTAGTTCACAATGAATAAATTCTACTAGATTAATGAGATCACTCTGCCATATATTTCCAATGAAAAAGTAAAGAAGATCGTGTGATATTCAAGTAAGAGTGGAACATAACAATAAAGGAAAGGTAGCTGGATATGCAAAATATAGAGCCATCAACCATGCAAGGTGTGAAATGTTCTAGAGTTGCTCATAATTCCAACAGGTTTAGAACTGAACCTGTGTCATGCCCTGCTCCCTTGATTCTCTGGATGTTGGCTGGCTCAACCCAATCGTAAGCTTTTACGTGCAGAGAACCATATAAAACTTTGCTCAAGACAGACATGCCCGGATGATCATGTAGTGGAATAACTGACGAAGCAGGGAAGCAAAACATGCACATCTGCAATTTTAATATGGTTAAATAATTAATTTGATTTACTTATTTAACCAAACCAAAAATACTTTTGTAACATCTGGAGAGGATAACTTTTGTAACATTTGGACAAATCCAACTTTACATCCAGTTCTACCTTTTCTCCAGGACGTGCAAATGTTCACTTCTATTTGAAGGAAAAAAACGTACCTTAACTTCAAATCGGCATATTTAAAAAAATATTTATGGATACTCACATATATAACAAGAAGCAAAATAAAGTCTAGAAGATTAAAGCATGACAATTGAAATAAGTTTGCTCTTAAAAGCAGATTTCCACAGTCAAGGTTTCCACTCAAAAAGACAATCTACGGACATATTCTATATCTAAGCTTTTTTCTGACTGGTTCCCTTTGTATGATGTATACACAACTCGTGGAAAAATCCCTCACTTTTTCAGCTGGTCTCAGCAGCTTCCTTACAAGTTACTATTTTGTGTGATATGATGTAAAGAGAGCAATAGATTCTAAGGATATCCAAGTTCACAAGGAGAATGCATAATATGACCTCAAAGGAGGGGTATTTTCGTAGCCATAACTTTGAAGCGTATGGAAAGGCTGGCATAAGATATAAGAACACAATAAACACAGAAATTATTAACATGCAATATGAAACTGCTAATAAAGTTCTGATGCAAACAGTAGCAGAAGAGATTCAAAGCTTACAGTGAAATTTTCACCCTCATGCATATCCAAGTAAGTTATTGGCTGAGTCCATCGATGTACTCGATCTGAATAACTTAATTCCAAGAGGACCATGGCCACTATCATTCTCCGTGTTTCCATTGTCAAGCCCAACATCAGCAGGAGATATTGTGTCTGGAAAACAATTAATCTTAACTGATAGCCTGAAGCATAGTTTTTAACTTGCCGAAAGATGATAGTTTTGCCTTTCGACAGTCCTATCTCAAGAACATAGTTATTCAACAATTCCAAAGAATTCAAGCTACTAGTTGAAACTAAATAAGAGACGCTGGAACCTATTCTTGGTGAATTTTTTTTTTCTTTTTTAAAAAGAAATTAACAATAAGACATTTGGGTGTATCCCTTTTTTTCTTACTTTTTAAGTGAAGATGAAAACAACGTCCTAAAGTAAATTAACATTGATTTGCATATGCCACCAAGTAATTTCAGTTATCCAATTCAACATCAAAACAAAAGCAAACCCATTATTCAAAATATTAGTTTAGCGCTGTAGTAAAGCAAGCCAATAATTCAAAACATTGCAAGAAAAAACTTAAAAAATTAGTCAATATTTCTAACAAGTTAAGCATAACTGTCATACTTTCAACTAGGAAAATTTAGCCATCCAATTTAACGCCAACGAAGGCAAGTAATTCAAAGCGTAGATAATCAATTTAAGAAAAAAATAATAAGAACCGTATATTAAACCGAAAACGGGAGGAAAATGAAAGGTACCCAACAGGGAGCAGAGTCTGTTAATAGCCTGAGGAGAAGGAGGGCGAGTCCCCGAAGGCGTAAAGGTCTTTTTACAGAGGTCATATAGAGCTTGAACCGATGAAGAAGAGCTCTTCGTCATTGTGAAGATTCTCCGGAATCGGGATGCACCCACGGCGCGGGACGGCGGTCTGGGAGGAGCCACCCGATTTTGTTCCGATTATTATTATTTCGCGTGCAATCTTCTGTTCCCATACGGTAGCCACTACTGTTTTATTTGTCTAGGAGTCCACAAGGATGGAAAATTGGTGCAAATAATCCATAACTTTTGTAATCTATATCTGTATTAATTAACTATTAAAGTAGCTGAGTTTTCGGCGGAACCCACCCCAGTCCACCCGCCTAAACTCAGCTGCTTACTTTTCTTTTTTTTTTTTTTTTTTTTATTTCTGATTTTTATTTTTAGCTAGTGGGATATTAATTTCGTTGGAGTTTGTGTACAGCTTGCACAAGAAGACTGGAATGCAAACAAATAAAGAAAAATATATCAAAGTGGACCCCTTATCTTCTCATGTACTCTTCGTTTCTTCAGCCAATTTCCGAATTTTCGAATTCCACCCTCTCTATTGTCTTTTTCTTCCGACGCAATGTGCTATGAATTGAATGAACAGAGAGCAAAATTCCAGATTTTTGTAGCAGCTTGACGTTCCAATTCAGGTTGTAATTTCCTTTTTCTTTTTTACAAAATATTCTTCTTCGAGTTTGTGTTGTTTTGGGGCGCTCTTGATGGGTAGAGTTAACAGTGCTTAGGAAGGGTTTTGAGACGGAAACTCAACAGATGTTGCTGTACTGTTTCGATTAATGGAAAATAGTTTTTCCAAAATTTATGTATGAAATTTACAAAAATAAATTCCATAACTTTACTTCTCCAATTTATAAGGTTGTACCGTGTTCTCTATTAGCTTTCCAATAGCAAAAGAAGGTATATTCAGAGCTTACAGGCTTCATTGCCCCTCTGGCACCGCTAATTTCATCATTTCCGTTATCCAGGCTAAGCCCCCAAGGGAAACATCGGCGGTGGATGTTGGAGGCTGGCGCTGTCCGATGAGTTGCCAGCGTCAGCTCTGGCCAGACCAGCATAAGAAGGAAGGGACAGGATTTGCTCGAGGAAGTAGTCGGCCGTTTACCCTCCGACGGGTTCGTTGCCATCCGAGTGTTTTATAATGGTTTTACCGTATTTAATTTAATTCCCTTTTTGTTGCTTTTAATGCACGGGTCGTTGAAATTTGGAACAATTTATTTTGAGATTTCTCAATAATTCACGCGTTTTTCCTCTTCCTAGAGAGAGAAGATTCAAACTCATTAGTATTTTGGTGATTGAAGGACAGGTTTCCGATATCTTTCGAGCTTTTTCCATTAGTATTTCTTTTGCATTTTGTTGCGCTTTTAAATGCATGCATACGAAGCATCTGAAATTTTTGTTGTTTGATAAATTGAAAATTGCAGGAATGGATATCAAAATTTGGAGAAAATAAAGAACTCCAATAAGCAGAGTAGACAGCTGGAAGAGCTTATAAACAAAATGCCTAAATGTAGGATATATTTGACTTTGCACCTATAAACATCCGGACGAATGGGCTTTAACTTTCTCCCTTTATTTATTTAGTAAACAGAAAATGGAAAGGTAGCAATGTTAAAAGCATGTGTTGGACTGATTGAATTTGTAGATAGATCATATAAATATAGCAATTATTGTGGCATGAATAATGTTTGGCAGCAATGGCCAACGAACTGGATGGCTAAGGAATGGGTTTAGGAAAAAATAATTGTAGACGACAATTTAGTCTTAAAGTTCTAACTTTCATATGTTTTCTCCCTTTTTGGAAGTTAGGCATTATGCTACCAATTTTAACTCTTCTCTGCCATGTTCCAATTTTTTTATTAACTCGTTCATTTCCATTCCCACTCTTATGGATTATTTGAGTTTTTGTAGTGGCAAGGTGCTATGATTGCCCGTTGAGTTTTTCTACTATGTCCTAATTATTAGCAAAAATAATTTGTTTAATGCAATAATGTTTTTGATTAGTGTATGTTAAAATTAATTGTTGTGATTCTTGAGGTGACACGGTGTGTTCTGTTGTTTGTTCTCCTTATTCTTATTATATTTTTTTGGGGGGGTTATTTATGTGCTATCCATAACAACTTGCTAAATATTGTTTGCTATTAATTGTTGTTTAATTAGGGTTAAACATTATCCCTAGGAATTTATTGTGTGGATGGGATTGAGAGCACTTGTCTTTAACTTCTCTGAACTTCTGTCGTCTGATATAGACAGTCAGTTGTGCATTGATAAGAAATGATGACTACAGGAATGGAGAATGTATTCTTTGTAAACTTATAATGAGAAAGAACTGAAATGGAAATACTTCTCAAAAAAAAATAAAAAAATTGGAGTAGATACTCTCTTGGTATGTTCATGATTTAAGCCCAAAGACTGCAATGCTCGGGATTTTTTTTTAGAGGGGCTGAAAGTCTGAAACCACTGTTTTTTTAGCTGGTTTAAAGAAGATCATATCTATGTTGGGTCAACAAACTTATAAATTTATGTTTTCTCCAACTATTATTTATATTTTAGTGTGAATAGGAATCAAACTAATTTCTCTACTCAACTATCGTTAGAGCATCTGGATTTTAAATGTTGATTTGGTGACTTCGTATATTCTAAATTATAATTGATCGATTTATAGGAGATTAATGGCATTTTCAACTTTTAACTACCATTCTTAGATTGAGTTTGTATATTGCTCCGTAGTCGGTGTATAGTTAAATTGGATTTCAGAAATTATGTTTATATTTTCCAAAAGGGAAGCCATTTGGTTGTTAACATTTCATTGTGCTTATTTAAATAATGGTTTCCACATGTTTTGTTTCAGAACAGGTTTTGATTTGAATGAAATTGCAATTTGGAGCCCAAAAAGTTGATAAAAATGCCTTTGGCGTCTCAAATTTGGGGAAAGCCTGTAAGATTGGTAGCTTTCTTTTGGTGAGACTCATTTTCATTTAACATTGAGTTTTGTGCATATTTTAATTTAATGGTTGGACAAATGATTTGTGAACAATCTGATTTAAATAATTAACTTTAGTCATTGTTTGCAAAAGGAGTTAGGAATAAAACATTATACCTTTAGGTTCCTCATTGTTTGCAAAAGGAGTTAAGAATTGTATTATAGATTGTTACTGTGCTCCTTGCGTGATGCTTATTATATCAGCTAATTGGCCTGAGTAATTACTTGTTTGAAACTATTTATCTGAATTGAATTATAAAGAGAAATTATAAAGAGGTGAAATGAGTGGTGTAGATTTAATATAAATTTGAAATTTGTGGTTATAGATGAAAAGTAGTCAAATCAGTGGTCAAATCAGTTGTAGGTGAGATTATAAAGAGAAATGGTAAAGAGGATCAAACATCCCCTAAATTGATCCATTAAATTTTTAAAAAGGAGTTAGGGTTCAGCTAATTATCTTCATTTTTACTGTGATATGTTGTGTTGATATTTTCTTTATTTCGTAAATTCAATGAGATTGATGTTTGTTGAGTGAATTCAAGAAAATTAACAATTAGCAGATTTCCATATTTCTGTTTGTAGTTTGATCTCCTTGGTAAAGATTCCCTTCGACATCAAAATGAGGTTAAGGTTGAGCCTCTGTTGTGTTCAAGGCTATCCAGTAGTTCCACAGTGGTAAATAGATGGCATGCTTGATTTATACACATCTCGGAGTTAATTTTTTTGGTTCACATTAATGTTATTTGGATTTAAATTTTAGGGAAAATGGAGATGATCTCTATGATGAGCTTGATGCTGGTAAACTAAATGTGCACTTGAAGGAA